>JACFXT010000009.1:0-67548 GCA_018092615.1 Pestalotiopsis sp. CR013
CCCTAACCTAACCCTAACCCTAACCCTAACCCTAACCCTAACCCTAACCCTAACCCTAACCCTAACCCTAACCCTAACCCTAACCCTAACCCTAACCCTAACCCTAACCCTAACCCTAACCCTAACCCTAACCCTAACCCTAACCCTAACCTAAGGCTATGGCTGCAGCCGGAATTTAGGACCGGCTTTAAAAAGTGTGGGGATGACCGCGCTAGATGCCGCTAGTCCCCACGGTGGCTTTGCAGTGGTATAGGCTATGGCTGTGGCCGGAATTTAGGACCGGCTTTAAAAAGTGTGGGGACGACCGCGCTAAATGCCGTTAGTCCCTACGGTGGCTTTATAGTGGCATAGGCTGTGGCTATGGCCGGAATTTAGGACCGGCTTTAAAAAGTGTGGGGATGACCGCGCTAGATGCCGCTAGTCCCTACGGTGGCTTTGTAGTGGCACAGGCTGTGGCTGTGGCCGGAATTTAGAACCGGTTTTAAAAAGTGTGGGGATGACCGCGCTAGATGCCGCTAGTCCCCACGGTGGCTTTGCAGTGGTATAGGCTATGGCTGTGGCCGGAATTTAGGACCGGCTTTAAAAAGTGTGGGGACGACCGCGCTAAATGCCGTTAGTCCCTACGGTGGCTTTATAGTGGCATAGGCTGTGGCTATGGCCGGAATTTAGGACCGGCTTTAAAAGTGTGGGGATGACCGCGCTAGATGCCGCTAGTCCCTACGGTGGCTTTGTAGTGGCACAGGCTGTGGCTGTGGCCGGAATTTAGAACCGGTTTTAAAAAGTGTGGGGATGACCGCGCTAGATGCCGCTAGTCCCCACGGTGGCTTTGCAGTGGTATAGGCTATGGCTGTGGCCGGAATTTAGGACCGGCTTTAAAAAGTGTGGGGACGACCGCGCTAAATGCCGTTAGTCCCTACGGTGGCTTTATAGTGGCATAGGCTGTGGCTATGGCCGGAATTTAGGACCGGCCTTAAAAAGTGTGGGGATCACGGCGCTAAACCCCGCCGGCCTATAATTAATTTTTGCCTTACGGCTAATTGTCTGAGTTAATTTTACGATAATTTTTGGTGTTTATAAACAAAGGTAAAGGCAAAGGTAAATATTTTTAATTTTAAATAAACTAATTATAAATTTGCGAATTAATCTTTTATATTAAAAATGGTTTTGTTTATTATAACCCGCCCGTACCGAAGCTTTAGCGGGTTGCCTATTTTTATTATTAGAATAATTTTCCCAAATTTGCCAGCTGTTAATACCGCTTTCCTAATCGTAAATGGATACGGGTCTTAAATTATTTTGCAAACAGCTATTAAATTATTATTTTTTTATTGTTATTGCCTTGGCTTGCCAAAAAAGCTAATATATCGCATAAATTGCCTAGTAAACATTATTTGCTAAAATAAAACAGGTTTTTATACTAAATGCCCGTAGCGATTTTTTGCTTTTATTTTAATAGTTATACTATGCAAATAATTAATATTAATATTTTTATTATATAAAAAGGTAAAAGTACTATCGTTTTTGCCTTATTAGCAAAATATATTAAATACCTATATCAGCCGCCGGATCTTATTTTTGGTTTTTGCCTTTTTGGTTATCGCAAAAAATGCCGTCGGGCTTGGGTACGGCAGGATTTAATGCGTTAAACGAATAAGCTGGCATAATTTGTTTAGCCACTATTTAGCTTTATCTTTAGAAATAAATTCTGCTATTGCCTGGTAGGCACGTTGTGCAAGCACGCGGTATTTCAAAACCGACTAGTTTTTACGCTTTAAGTCGTTATCCTAACGGAATAGCTAATCCACAACTTTTGTCGGGTTTTTTATTTTTATCCGGTTCTTAGTAACAAAATAGGGTAGTAATAATCCGGAGTTATTTATATTGCGATCAAAAAAAAGCTCGTATATTATTAAATAAGCAAACGTCGGTAGTTTGCTAACAGGAAAAATAATACGTTATGCGTCGCGGAGCTCAGCGTGTTTCTCGTTTTTTTTATAAACCCGATTCTAAATATCCAAATCGAACTGCCGAATAACAAAATACTATAAGTATTTAAGCTAATTACTCCGTAAAAACGGGTTGCCGGATAAATTAAATTTTGCAAATTACTGCCTTGTTTAAAATATATAAATAGTATTATCGCGGATTTATTTAATTACGTGCCACCGCCTGCGGTATTTTTCGTAAAACAAAACGTTGCCAATAAGCAGCTTTTGCGTTATCGCAGGCTGGAACCTCCAAAACTGCCAAAAAAAAATATCGGGTCGCCACCAGCCAAATTTATAGGTGTCGATAAAATTAAATAACCTAAAACTAGACCGCTAAATTTTTATAAAACTGCTATTGCCAGCGCTTTCGTTTAATGCCTACGTACGGGCTTTTTATAGAATGCGGCCTTAAAGACGAATAATAATAATTGTGCCACTGCCTTTATTTTGGTTAAGTAACTATTTTACTTATTCGTATTAAACCTAGTCGCTACGGAACAAAAGCGGTTGTTTTTATAATAAGTTGTTGTTATAATAATAATTTAAGCTACGTAAAGCTATAATTATAGGGATAGTCTCTTTTAAAGAAAATATAATATTAGTCTGGCACAAAATTTATTTAAACAAAAAGTAATGGCGGTTAATTTAGGCGCGAAGGAATTATATTATTTATACCGTTAAAATAGTAAACTAAGGTAGTGGTTACGGTTATAGTATATTTGTTTTTGGCTTAACGGTATTTTAGTATTGGCAAATTTTTTCGAGCAAAGCGAAATAAACGCGGTATTCGCTACGGACGCCGAACGAGCGGTTCGAGACTTGTTTTAAGTTTAGCGCCGCTCGTTTTTTCGCGTAGGTATAGCCTACCTTTATAACGTTAGGATTAAATACGGTAACTTTCCCGTTTTGCCGTAATTGCTTTAAATATAATAAATTTAATATAAAGTTTTCGTAAATTATAGGCTCGAACGGGAAGTGTTTTTAGGCGTCGAAAAAAGATTTAATAAAGTTATATTATTAGGAATATAGCTATCCCGCTCGGAATTCGTGGCTTTTAGCCTCCGGGGCAATAGTTACGTTATAAACGCCGGCTATTATTGCCTACGGGTATTATACCACTGCCGGCTAACGAAATATTAGGCCCGGATCGGCTTCCGCTTTTTGTTAGGCGCGATTATGCTAGTTTTGCCTTTTTAGCTAAGCTATATTATATTTATAAGCTTTAAGCCACTGCTTGTGTTTTTTGACGATTTGTTTTAAGCAATATTACCGCTAAAAAAATGTTTGTATTTAAGGGTTAATAGGCAAAGGCAGTATTAACGGCAAAGCGGAATATACCGAAATGGTTTGTTTCCTAATATCGATTTAAACAATATTTTTGTTATAATAACGGTCGTTAAATATAGTCTGCCACTGCTTATAAAACCGATCGATAATTATTGGAAATATCGGGATACCATTATTATCGGTATTAGCTTCGTTGCTATTTATAAATTTAAGCTTGGTGTTTTTCGTATTAATTAATAACACAAAATCCTGGAATGGCTAAAAACGCTTTTCGCCCGCGATAATATTTTAGATATAAGCTTGCAAGCGTTACAAATAGCGATATTATAATATATACTTAACGATTTATTAACTATTTCCGGTAATAGTAATGGCAGCTTTTTTTTTGCCTGTTTATACCTTAAATAATATAACTTTATACGATTAAGGCAAATATTAAAAAATATTTATATTTATATAAATATCGCTATTAGCGTCTTCGTATTATATAACGATAGCTTTGCGTAAAAAAGGCAAAAAGATATCGTTAATTTAAAGTCGAATTTGCTTACTAGATAGCAAAATAGCCTTTAATACGGTACGGGAATTACTATTTGCCCGGGGAATAATAGTGGCCGCGGCTGGTTATTTATCGATTATTTTATAAATACCGGGGCGTTTACTTATCCGGGCTGCGGGACCGGTTTTCGTTATGCTCGTTACGGTCTTATTATTATAGCTGGCGGGAACGCGGTATTTATATAAACGAGGGAAAACGGCGTATAATAACATCGAATTCTAGCCGCTAATCTGGCCGACGGCGTAATACGGGATCTTATAAACCGGCTAAGGCTGCCACGCTTAGTCGGTTTTTGCCGGCGGCGGCGGTATAAATATACCCAAATATACGCTAAAGGTAATATTTATTTGCGTATACATTAATAGGAACCAGCGCAGACCTTGTTTGGCAATAGCAAAAAAGGTAGCGATCCTAAGTATATTGTCTACGTCGAATAACGTTTGGAAAAGTTAGGTAATAATAATAGTTTAGTCGTAAAAAATAGGCAAATATAACCGCGGTAGAACGCCGCCTTAAGCGTTGCTTTCGAAAGCTTGTTAATAATTTAATTTTATCGGTTATTCGCGCAAACCGATTTTTCTAGAACCGATAATATTTAGCAATAGCGGACTAGCTATTATAGAAAAACTCGGCGATAATATTTGCCTTTCTATCTACGCCGTTTATATTATCGTTTATTATATTTTATAACCGTAGCTTTAATGCTTTTGCGGTAGACTGCTAAATAAGATTTTTAATAATAAAGGGCCGTAGTATCGGGTATAAAGCATACTTTTCCAAAATAGTGGTAATCTTTTTTAGGCAGTGGCAAATCGGGTTTATACGTAAATCCCCGTAAAGTTTATGGTAATATATCGGCGCCCGTTAATCGGCATACTTTTCGAGTAAATAACCGGGCACGTTTTTAAGCAGCTTAATAAAATATATATATATTAGCAGAGGCGGTGGCAGCTTTTTATCGTTTTTAAGTAATATTAGCTATTATTATGCGCGGCGGCGGCGGAGGAAAAGGAGGAAAAAGAGGAGTCGGATTTTAATGCCGCGGCGGCGGAGGAAAAAGAAAAAGAGTCGGATTTTAATGCCGCGGCGGCGGAAAAGGAGGCGGCGGCAAAATAATAGGTTCGACGAACGGGATAATAAAAGTGTCGCTGTTGGTATCGGAACTCGCGTGATTCCCTTCCTCGAAAAAAAAACTCGCGGAAAAGCGGGAATGCTTACTTTGCGATAGCGAAGGGCGCTTTGCAAAAAAAAAACTAATTTTTATTTAATTCGACGGAGTATTTATTAATAATACCGGTAGAATAATTATTATTTAGGGCAAAGGCAAAAGTTGCAATTTTTGCAAAATAGTAGCGGCGGCCGTAATAGTTTAATTATAACGATTTATTTCGCTAAGAACCGAAATATGCAAATATTTATCGATTTCGGCAGCAAGCATATTATTTAAGTCTTAATCGGTATTTTTTTTTAGTTCGTTTTTATTTGTGCTACTAGGATTTATCGGTTTTAAAGCTTAACGACTAGGCTTAATAATGCGGTATAATAACGGGTATTAATTCCGGTCGATTTTTTTGCCTTTGTTATTATAATATCCGTTATTATTGCTTTCCGTATACGATTAAAGCTCGAAAATGTTTTATTCGTAATAATTTTAGGAAAACGTATCGATAGGTAATAATATAAGCGACGGCGGGCGTATATATATTTGGCTTTATAATAAAAGTAAAGGCAAAAATATATTTAATATTTTAATAAAGGCTAGCGTGCGTGGTAAAAATATAATTAAATTAAATGCTAGCCCCGTAGTAGGATCGGTAACGTAAGCGGTGGTATCCGGAGGAACTAGTTGGTAATGCTTTTAGCGTATAAATAGTTTTTAAAAAAACGATTAGCTATTTATTATAGCAGATTATTAGCTTTATAAAGCGCCGGGTACCGCGGGGGCTGCGGCGCCGAGTGTTTTTTGGCGATATTTTTTGTTATATATTTAGTTACGGAATCGACGGTTTTTATCCGTTAGCGCTTTTTTCGGCCTGCCGCGCGGCCGAGGTATTTTATAATAAATATTAAATATTAATAACTATAAATAATATAAGATAAAAATATTAATATTTTTAGAATTATTTATAAAGGCAAAAGCAAAGGTAGTGGTTATGATAGCGCCGGAAAAATATTATAAATAGGGTATTCGTTTTAAGTTTTGTTTTTTTTTTGCCTTTGCAAATATAAATTATATAGCTAATATAGATTATTACTTAATTACCAAAGCTTTTTAGTATATAAAATATATATATTAGTGATATGCGCGTTATAAAAACTATAAAAACAAACGTAACTAAAATAATATAAGCAAAAGTAATACGTTTAGTAATTTATAAAAGATTGGTATAGCGCTAGTTATAAGGCGTTATAGCCCAGGTGGAACGAAATTTTTGCTGGATAAGCAGAGTGGTAGCATATGTTATAATAGCGCGGAAATCCCGAAAACTTATACCGGCAAACTCGTTATAAGGCACGAATTCGTGCTAGCTAACGGCGTTAGTATTAGCGCTGCGTATTTTAAACGACTTAAATATAACGGAAGGGTTGGCGTTATAATATTCGCGCTTATATAAATTTATTAAATTTAATATAATAAGCCGTATAGTAAAACGGCTATTTGTGCCGACGATAATAATAATAACGATACGCCGGTCGCAAAAAAAAGTCGGGTAAAGGGCTAATAAACCTATAAAGTCTAAAAGCTCGAGCTACGGGCGGTGCTAGCCAACAAAGACTAAGGCGTTAGTAATATACGTACTATTTTTTAAAAGAAATATACGGCTAGGCGTATTACGGCTAAATATATTGCGAGCGCTTTTATTTTTGCTTTTGCTTTTGCTTTTAACCGTACCGCGATAAATAAAGGCGCTAGCGGGAATACCTTGCTGGCGGATATAGGCGCTGGCAAAATTATTAGGCTAATAGGCAAAAGTGTTTTTACCGCTATTAAATGCGTTATAATTAACATATATTTTACCGTTGTCGCTAATTATAAAAAAACGATCGGACCGCGGGAGGGAAGGCGAGCGGCGCTAGAGCTGTTTTCGCTAGCGGTAACGGGTATTATATTTGCTAATATGCGAGTCGTTAGTAGTGGGGCTAGAGGTAATTAAATTAGCGTTACGTTTATCGCCCCGGTAAAAAAGGGTATTCCGGCGGGATCGAGAATCGCTACCATTACTAATAAATGGTAAAAAGACTTAACCAGACTAGTCGATTAGCATTGGGGTAATAGAAACAGCACTAAGTTGGCGGGCAAAAGCGTTGGTAAATTAGCGGGCAAAGGCGCTAGCGGGAGCACGAGATTAGCGGGCAAAAACGCTGGCGGGAGCTTTAAAAATATTGGTATAATTAAAAACAAAAATAGGTTTTTCGGGATATTAAATACGATTATAGGTATTATTGCTTTGTGTGTTAACGCTAGTATTATAGCGGTTATATTGCTCGCGCAGGGACGTCGGGTGGGGATTTATTAGAAAATCGGCAGCAGCGTCGACGAGTCCGTAATCGGTATACGGCAGTATTATATATCCGGGGGCGATCGGGGCTCGGTTCGGGTAAATAACGATAATAGCGCGTCGGTGTAAGCGTTAGATTTGGCTTGCCGGCAAAAAGGGAGATTTTAATAGCGAAATAGGGAGTCGCGAAAACGTTTTACGGATTTTTAGGGCGATTTTATTATTATAAATTATTAGCATTTGTTTAACCGGTTATTAGAAGAATAGCAGTGGCTTACCACTTAGCGGGAAATAGGTGATTTTTTTAGTATTATTGGCGATAGCGCGTGTTTTGTCGCAAAATACCAAAACACAAATACGCGACGAAAGGGAATAAGCGTTAGCGTGGCTGGTACGTAAAGGCAGTTACACAAATACCAATAATAGGCGGAATAAAAATATAGATTTTGGCTAGCTAAAAAAAATAAAAAGGCAGGCAAGGTAGGCAGGTAAAATAAAGAATAAAAATAAGTTTACCAAAAAAACTAATATAGCAAACAGCTATAAACGCGGGGCGGCAAAAAAAAACCGGGCGCACCCAAATAAAAAAACGGTAAATACGCGGCTTAAATAATTATAGCCAAGATCCTACGCTAATACTAATCGAGCAAATTTCATTTATAAACATACGCGTATATTATACAAATAGTTTAATATTATTATTATATTATATTTGTATTAGGTAAAATAGTCGCAAAAGGTGGAACCGGGCAGAAAATCTTGCTATAAAAGCAATAATAATAAAGGTAAACTGGCGGAGGACAATTATATAAATGCGGTGGCAGGTTTTAAAAAAATAAAACGGGAATAGTGTTTAGGTCGGGTAAGTATATTATAATAAATACTAGTGGTAGAAAACTAAATAGATAGGCGGTTAAAAAAGATTTTGATATTATAGCAAACGCAAATATAAAAATCCGACAAAGTAATATAAAATAATAAATTTATATAAAGCGAGTATTAATGCTATTATAATTGTATTATTATAAAGTTTGCAGCAATTATATTATATATAAAAAACAAAAATATTTGCTATTTTTTATATAATATATAAACGTAAAATACGCAAAGTATTTATTTATTTACCGCAATATAAGCGGCTAAAGGCAAATATATAAACAAAAAAAGCTGCAGCAAAAACACCTAACAAGCAAAAGCAAATAATATACCGTAAAATAAGCGGCTAAAGGCAAAGACGAATTATAGCAAATTATATATAACGATATAAAGCTAAAGGCAGATAGTTTATATAAAGTCGGGCTCGTCGCGCTAATTAATTGGTATGGCGTCGTAAATATTGCGAAAGCGGTTTTTAGCAGGCAAAAAAAATATGCGGGCGATTTTTATCCGTAATTCGTCGTAAGTTATCTTAGCAAAAACAGGCGCTAATATTATTTGCCGGTAATTAACCGACGTAACGTTGGCGCTGGTAGCCCGCAAAAGTCTAAGTATTTACGGGGGGTGTAAAACGTTATCGCGGTGTAGCTTTTGGAGTGATTTTTGGGAATAGACACTTAGGCGCAGGTAGGCAAAGCCCCGGATATTAATAGTGTTTATAATGCCGACTCGGTGGTCGGAGAAGGCAGTGGTATATGCGCTAAAACCGCCGGGAGAATTATTTAACAGGTATAGCTAGGGTCGGTGCCAGCCGATAAAAACGGGATTACTCGCCTGGTAGGTACCTTTTTCGAAAGTCGATTACTTGTTGCGAGCGTTTTGTTAGGGTGCGGCAGGGCCGCGGGCAAAGGCAGGACTAAGAGCAGGGCCACGGGCAAAGGTAATAGCAGGAATAATAACAGGAGCAAGGCTACGGGTAAAGGCAAGAAACGGGCCACGGGCAGAAGCAGGAGCAGGGCCACGGGCAGGATTAGGAACAGGGCCACGGGCAAAGGCAGGAGACGGGCCACGGGCAAAGGCAGGACTACGGGCCACGGGAAAGCCACCGTCGCGGCTTATAGGAAAGTTATTACCTAGGTGGTTGGCTAGTAGGGGGAGGGTGGCTCGGTAGCTATTACGGCTGGCGAAAAACGGACGCGGCGGAGGCGATGGTCGGGTTTAGGGATTTCGTGCGCGGTAGTTATCGCTATTATTGTTGCCGGCGCCAATAAAAGGCCTAAACGGAGGATTTTCCGACCTGCTTATGCGGGTATTTTAGCGGCGGCCGTTAGTAGGTATGCCCGAATATTTACCGAACCGAATGCCCCCGCTATTGCCATTATTTTTGGGTCGGTGGCTGCTAGGTATAGCTTATAGTATCGGTATGCTAATATTGTTATTATTATTACCATTAGGGGGCTGGCGGGGGGCAAGGCGGCGGGGGGTTATATTTTCTCCGTTTTCGTCGTCGTTATCGATATTAATAAAATTAGCACGATGGCTATTGCCGGTAAAGGGAGTGGCCGCGCTACGAACGAGCTCGGTATAATTAGCGATCGAAATATTGCGTTTTGGGAATTAGGTGCGTCGGTAATCGGTAAAAGCAAGCCGAAATCTAGCGATCTCGCTAAGGGCCGGGTTTATAAAGAAATTTACGGCCTCGTCGAGGAAATTATTATTTTAGTACGGTAATATAGCCGATTAGGGGGCAAAAGCTATTTTATCCGGATAAAGGTAACGGAAGGCCTTTATATAAAGGTTTTGGGTGTATTTTATTATAGGTGTAGCGAGATCGAGGGAGCCTAAAATATTTTATAAGTTTTCGACTTTGTGCTATTATTAATATTATTATATTATTAGTATTTAAGTTTGCCTAAGAGCTAAAAAGTAGTAATTGTAATAAAAGATAATTTACGGATTTAATTTTGCTAATAAGTTACGATCGTACCGGTATAATAGCGGTAGTGGTTGCTAGAAAAAGCTGGCTTTAATAAGAGTAACGGGGCAAAAAAAGAGTGGCGGGAAAGGCGATAGCAAAAAAGAGTGCCGATAATAAAAATGAAAGGCGATGGCAGAAAAAAGTGCCGATAATAAAAATAAGTGCCGATAACAAAAAAAATAGTCTGCAGGCGCAAAGAAAAATAATAAGGGCGCGCGCGGTTAATATATAAAACGATGGCTTATGATAATAATAATAATAATAAAGGTAAATAACAGCAAAGACAATAAAAGAATATTATTATTTTAAGGCAAATGGCAGAAAAAAAGGCGGTGAGCTGACAACTAATGGCAATGTTTAAAAAATAACACTAAAACTAAAACAATAAATCTTATAGCGGTTATCGTACCCATTTTTATTAAGGCACTACACCTAAAATAAACCACTACACCTATTATTCCTACTGCGATTAATAGATACCACTACACTTGGAATAAACCATTATAATTAATAAATACCACTATAATTAATGGATACCACTACAATTAATAAATATTACTATAATTAATAAATGCCACTACACCTAAAATAAACCACTATAATTAATAAATACCACTGCGATTAATAAATACCACTATAATTAATGGATGCCACTATACCTAAAATAAACCACTATAATTAATAAATGCCACTACAATTAATAAATGCTATTATAATTGATAAATACCACTGCACCTAAAATAAACTAATAATAAACGGCGCTAAAGCGAATCGAATAAATCTCACAGCGCTATATATTAAAATAAGCTGCATTTGGAATAAACCACTACGATTGATAGATACCATTGCACCTAGAATGGACTAATAATAAACGGCGCTAAAGCGAATCGAGTAAATTTTATAGCGCTATATACTAAAATAGGCTGCATTTGGAATGAACCATTGCGATTAATGGATGCCACTACACCTAGAATAAACCACTGCGATTAATGGATGCCATTGCACCTAGAATAAACCACTACGATTAATAAATGCTATTACACCTGGAATAAACCATTACGATTAATAAATGCCACTACACCTGGAATAAACCATTGCGATTAATGGATACCATTATACCTAAAATAAACTATTACGATTAATAAATGCCACTATAATTGATAGATACCACTACGATTAATGGATGCCACTACACCTGGAATGAACCACTACGATTAATAGATGCCATTATAATTGATGGATACCATTGCGATTGATAAATACCACTACAATTAATGGATGCCATTGCACCTAAAATAAACCATTACACTAATAATAGTGGATGGCGCTAAAGCGAATCGAGTAAATCTCACGTTTATAAGGAAGTATGGGGATAGTAATGGCCTAACCTTAACGCTATATATATTATGTAAAGCGGATATAATAATTTTCGGCAGGCCGTATAATTTTTAAATATATTTAACGTATAAACGGGTAATTTTTTCGGAATCGCAAGTTTTTTTATAATAAATAAAATATTTTATTTTAGTTAAACGGTCGATTATTATTAAAATAGCGTCGTAACCGTAATTATTAGGTAAATATATAATAAAATTTATCGAAATATTTTGCTAGGCTTTTTAAGGAATCGGAAATAGTTTTAATATTTTTTAGCGGGTTTTTTTAAAAATAATCGTTTTTTTATAAATATAATAATTCCGAACCTATCGCTCGATATAAAAAAATATACCGGGTTAATAATATTTTCGGGATAAAATTTCGTAAATACGGGCTCGGCTTATATAACCGGCGACGGGGCTAATATAATATAAACGTAATAATTCGGTATATAATTTTTCGTAAACTAAAACGTATAAACGTTCGCGGTAATATAAATATTTTCCGGATAATTCGTATTCGGCTAAAAATATTTTACGGTGCCGGGGTTTTTTTTTTTTAATATTAAAACGATCGATTTAAATTTTTCGTTTATATTATATTTTAGGTCGAATAAATTTTATATTTAAGGCGGTAATAACGGTACGGTTTTTTCGGCGGGTAATATAAGTCGTAACGGTTTTCGATTAGGTTACGGCTAATAATCCGGTATTTTAAGTCCTCGGAATTAGCTTCGGGTAATCGGGTATAATTTTAAAATTAAGTCCGCGAATTATATTCGTTTAGCGGGACGGGCTAATTTTAATACGGTATTTAGTATAATAACAAATATAAAATCCGGGATTTTAAAGGTTTATAGCGGGGTTAACGGCAATTTAACGGGTTATTTTTCGGGTTTTTTTATATATAAGCAAAAAATCGTTAAAATTAGCTTTTTTTAATATTATTTAGCTTTAGTATAATAAGCGTTTATCCTTTTTTTTAAATAGGTTTTTTAACTTTTTAGTTAAAATATCGGGCTTCGCTCCTTATTTCCCCGGTCGGTAAATAATTTTAAAATTAAAACGGGACAAAAATTCGGATTATTTAGCTTAACGACGGTTTAGCAATTTCGTCGTTATAAAATATTTTAGGTTCCGGTAGTTTATAATAACTTTAATCGGGGAACTCGTTTTTTTTTAGTTCCGGTTTTTATTTTTCGAAATAGCGGATAATCGCTAATAACTTTTTATCGTAAATTTTATAATTATATTTAATAATTAAATATTTTTTCGAAAAAAAAGCTATAAGCCTTAAAATTTTATCGTCCCCGTATTAAAATAATATTTTAACGGATATATAATTAAATACGTCGGTTTTTAAAATAATTTTTTTTTCCTAATTAAACGGTATTAAAATAGGTATAATCGTAAAAGCGTGTTTTAGGCGGTTAAAAACAATTTAATAGGCTAGGCTTTAATTAAAGCGTATTTTTTTTTTATTAAAGCTATTATCGGGGTAATAATTTTCGAAAAATCTTTTACGAAGCGTTTATAAAAATTGCTAAATTTAATAAATACTTAAACGTTTATTAGGCAAAACGGGGTTTATTAGTTTTGGATTATTTCGATTTTTTTCGGGTTTATACAAATTTTATTTTTGCCGACGATTATATTTAAAAAAGTAATCTCGTCTTTAAAAAATTCGTATTTTTGGATTTTAGCGTATAAGCCGGCTTATTTTAAAAATTTTAGTATTTTGCGGACGTAATCTAGGTATTTTTTTCGGTTACGGCTATAAATTAAAATATCGTTTAAATAAGTAATATAAAATACGTTTAGGTATTTTCGTAAAATATCGTTTATAAACTTTTAAAAGGTTATAAAGGCTCCGGTTAATCCGAAAAGTATTATTAAAGATTTATATAAGCTAAAACGGGTACGGAATACGGTTAGGTATTTTTATTTTTTTTTATACGAATATTATTAAAAGTAAATACGATATCGATTTTCGTAAAATATTTTATTTTTTTTAAATTATTTAGGGACTTTTTAATTAAAAATAACGGGTAACGGTTTTTTATAAAAATATTATTTAGTCCTCGGTAATCGATATAAAAACGAAAATTTTTATCGGCTTTTTTTACGAATAAAACAAAAAAAACAGCGGGTAACGAGCTCGGGCGGATAAACCTTTTGCGTAAATTTTTTTTTAATTATTTTTTAAATACGATTAGCTCGTTACGGGATATCGGGTATAACGGCTTAAACGGCGGCGTTTTACCGTTTTATAAACGGATATCGTAATCGTAATCTCGATACGGCGGTAGTTTTTCGGCCTTTTTAGGCGAAAAAACGTCGGCGTAATTTTTTAGTTTTTCCGGTAATAAATTACGGGACTCCGGCGGGCTAATGTTTTATAGGTAGCGGTCGATATCCTCGATAATAATAATAAATAATTAGCAATTTTTCCGGCTATATATTATATAGGTTTTTAGCGATATTCGGGCGATATTTAAGTATTATAATTTAAGTGGTCGGGAGGCAAATTATACGGTTTTATTTTAGCGGGAACGTTATATAAAGTTTTAATTTTTATCGGGCGGGCAGGAATATTATAATATTTCCGGTAATATTTATTATCAAATATAAATATATAGCTAGCAAATTTAATTTTCGGGTTATATTTTTTTAGCTAAGGTATTCCTAAAATAATAAAATAATAAGCTAATTATATTACGAAAAGCTTAATTTTTTTATAATAATTTTCGGTTTTTAGCCGGGTTTTAATATAATAAATAATTATTTTATTTTTAGCGTTTCGTCCGTCGAATATTTTTAGTCCGAACGGTTTTTTTAATTTTTTAAGGGTAGCTCGTAGCTTGCGGTTTAGTTTTAGTTTACGAAGCTTTTTTTTTTAGTTCCGGTATTAATTATAACGTAGGTTAAAAGCGTTTTGCTTCCTAATTTTAGGGTAATAAATAAAATTATTAAATAAGATTTTTAGTTAGTTTTTTTTTAAATAAAAACTTTTTTGGCGGCAGCGGTAAATAATCGGACGGTAGCGGCGGTTTTAAGTAACGCTTTTTTAAAAGCTTAGGTGCGATTTAATTTAAATTTATATTATTTATCGAATTAAGCGGACTAAATAACGGGCTAACGGACCGGGCGGAATCGGGGCTATAAATATAATTAATACGGAATTAGCGGAGTTAAAACGAAAGGCGAATATTAAGCTTAAAGCAAACGGTAACGCGGTAGTTTTTAAAGCCGTATCGAAAATATTTTTTTCGTTTTTTTTTTCTTTTCGGGGCGAATTTTTTTTAGGAATTTAAATTTATAAAAATTTTTTTAATAACGATAAGTAAGGTAGGTTTCGGGGCTTTTTAGTTTTTTTTCGATTAATCGGGATTAGCGGTAACGGATTAGCGGGGGGTAATAATAATAATATAGCTAAAAAATTGTTTTAAAGTTAAAACGGGAATTTAATAAAATCGAAAACGTCGATTTTTTAAATTTTATAAAAAAACGGCGTATTAATAGTATTTTTGGCTAAGCGGGTCGTAGTATAAGAGTATTACGCGTAATTTTCGCGATATAGCTTATTTTAAAAGCGTAGGTAAGCTATTTTTAAATATTTTTTTTTAGGGCGAATCGTTAGAATTTTGCGAAAAAAATACTAAAATTTTTATTAGTTTACCGGAGGCGGAAAAAATTATTACGGGTATTATTAATTAAATTAAGGTTTTTAAAAGCGCGGTTTAATATTTTTAAAATTTATTTGTAATTTTTTAGCTAGTATATTTTTTTTTAACGTACGGCAGGATTTAAGCGTAAATAAGGTTATTAAAACGGTTCGTAACGTAGGTAATACGGTTTTAAATAATCGGGAATCGGTCGCGGTTTATTTTAAATTTATTATAAATTTATAATATAAAACGGCGGAGGTTTTTACGGTTTCCGTTAAATTTATCCGGGTCGGGAGTTTTTCGGATAATTAGTTAAAAATAATAAATCGGGAGTCGGGGGGTATATTAGTCTCGGGCGCGGTCGTATCGGGTTTATAAGCGGTAATTTTGGTATCGGGGATACGTTCGCGGAGTTAGGTTTTTGCCTTTATCGAAACGAGCTAGTTTTTAATTTCGTTTAATTTTTTTTTTTAGTAGTTTTAAATCGCTTAAGCCGTTGCGAGATTTTTTCGTAGTTTAGTATTTTTTTTTAAAAACGGAGGATTTCGGTGTTTTATTAATCGATCCTCGCGTATATTTTTGCGTTTTCGGATATTTTTTAGCTTATATAATCGTACGTTTGGCAAAAGTATTTATACTATTAATCGGTATTTTTTAATATATAAAAAGCGAACGCTCCGCCGTTTTTTGGTAAAAACGGTAAAAGCGGCCGGTCGCTTATCGTATAGCGATTTAATACGGCGCCTATAAATAAAAGCTACGTAATATTACGGGCGGTAAATATAGGCAATATAAGCGGTCGTATAATAATATTTTTTTTACGGTTTTGGCAGGGTTATAAATAATTTTATTAATAAAACGTAGCTCGAAAAGCTATATTTTCGGTTCGGGCAAAAATAATAAAAATATCGTCGGTCGGTAAATTTATACCGGCCTACCCGGGCCGCTTATAGCTGGCGCCCGTGGCCGTCCTACTTTTTATATTTAACCGGGGTTTAGCGCCGTGATATTATTTGATAATTATATATATTATGTGAGTTTTAACAGTTTTTATAATAATTATTTTTATAATAATTATTTTTATAATAATTATTTTAGCAGTTATTATGGCAGTTATCTTAGCAATTATCCTGGCAGTTATTTTAGCAGTTATCCTAGCAGTTATCGTGGCAGTCATTGTGGCAGTTATCTTGTATTATTATATAACACTAGCTTATGACAATGTTGGCGGTGTCCAATCAACCCAATCTGTCATCGTGACACTTGCCGAGCTTTTCTCGATGTTCGACGGCGGAGACCCGGTGCCAAGGAGATAAGCATTAATATATCCTGTCAGACTAGCCTGCGACGCCGACGGGAATTGACAGTGAGTGGCCGCCGGTCAAATCAAAGCCCATGGCATCAGGCGCGCCCAAGGCCTTGTAAATCAGACGGCCAGCTTTCATACAAGCAGTCGTCGACACTGGACCGAGCCAGTCAATATCGTTCTCCATGACGAACAATCCTCGAGGGGCGACAAGTCCAGCGAGCATATGGTGGTCTTCAGGCATAGTGTTGGTCTTGCTCGTGTAAGAGTTGAACCGTGTACTGAACCAGACATTCTCGCCCACAATCTCTCCTGCTGTCTGAATGTTCTTTCCCTTGCTGTGCTCGCTGTCGGAGATTCTCCAGCAAGCAGCACCACCAGAACCAGATTCTTGAGGAAGTGTCAGGGCAATTCTGTCATTGAGTGCGCCAACGACAAACGCTCCTTTTCCATTGCGGGAACATCCCGTGACACCCAGTTTCTTGGTATCAATGCCAGTCTTGTCAGCTCCAAGCTGCTCAAGCCCATCAATGATGCGACCAACTCCCCAGGCCCATGCTGTCAAAGCTCCAGCCGAGTGAGAAGCCCCAAAGAGAGTATAAAAAGAACCCTGGCCGCGGGAACTTCCACTGGCTTGCGAGGCAAAGGCGTCGTTTCCGAAGCCGACGGTGCCAACCGTCGCAGGAATGGGAATGGATGATCCACCAATGGTAATGATGGCCGGACCGGGCTTTGTGCTGGGAGCCTTGATGGCGGCGGTGATGGTGACCGACTTGGAGCCAACAGTGATCTTGACACTCATTGTGGTTCCAGACAGGGACGCCTCGACCTTGTCCGGTGGTGGTGGAAAGTCGCCCAGCTCATACTGTTGCATCATCTTGCTGATTTCTTGTTGGCGACAAGTAAAGTCCGCCTTGGAGGCGACCTTGGTGCCACTGGCAAAAGTGAACGGGTCAGGTAGCTTGCTGATACTGACGGCGGGATAGTTGTCAGAAACAGAACATGTGGTGTTCTGGCGCTCGACCAGTTCGGCAGGATATGCCAGGACGGTCGCGCCGAAGAGCAAAGCTGCAGTGAAGCGTCTCGCCATGGCTGCTTGTTTCGGAGAGGTTGAGCAAGTTCTGGAGAGTACAGCTTTGTGAATATGGTTGATTCGTGTCAGTGTTGAATGGCTGGATTCAGAGTATTTATACTGCAACATGACACTTCCAAGGTGTCTCTGCTTCTATGAATAGTGTTATATCGGACGGTCGGAAATGGAAGAATATTTCTTGGCGATGCGCATCTACATATAAGTCCGAATACAAAATATGCCGACAACTTTAAGCGAATGCCAGTTTGGTAATCTTCGAGCTTTACGGATGTCGGCGTCTGTCTGCTTTGAATCGAGTGACCACACAAGCCAATCAAAAGGCCATTTTCGTTGCATCCAGGTGGCAGAATATTGTGGATAAATCGGGTGAAATGCCGCCCATGTAGTATTGCAAAGAGGCGAAAAGACCAATCCGTACTATGCTGGTGACTTCCCTCCGAATCCAGATCGGCCAGTTCGATATATCACCGTGAACCTTTACAGTCGTGCGGGGAATAATCAAATACAGACAACCCAAGCCGGCTAAGATACAGTGGGTGGCACACGCTGGATGTTTTTTTGATTGCTGTACCGAGCAGCATCGTGATATGTTGAGATCATGTATGCATTTGTCGCGTGTCAAGGTTGCGAGCCTACAAACACTCCAAGATACAGACTCACAAAGACGTCAATATCTTATTCAGTCGGACATTATACATCGTATTCGTGAAGCGTGTGTGGCACATTCGAACTGCGCATCCATTGATTGCCGGGCGGTTCAGAATAATTAGCCGGTAGTCCATATGAATCTGTTCATGCCCGCTTCCGCAGTCCTTATGTGAGGCCACACGATTGACACCTAGGTACCTGTGCACAGCGTCACCCGGCTCGTGACGGTTCAAGGAATTTGAAATAATGACTAGAGAGAAAGTTGACATAATTACTTGGCATTTCTCATTGTTGCCATAGAGGAACGAGACTTTCTCGATATTATTCTTGGCTTCCAAGTGCAATCAGCAGCCTCAAGCACGTGGATATGGCAATGTCAAAGATTTCACTCGTGATACTGTTCAGCATACTCTGGCAGACAGTGAAAGCCCACGGCGGTCTTGCAAACTATACTGTTGATGGAATATGGTACCGAGGGTATGAGTTTCCGAACATCATTTGTCACTCCGCAAGATGCACTGCCTGACCTCGAAGACTAGTTTTGATCCAAATGAATCATCGGATGAGCAGGTCGGTCAGCCTTGGATGGTACAGCGCAGGTGGGACAGTATTGATCCCATTTTCCATGTCAACGACTCCGGTCTCGCCTGCAACACGCCTGGCACAGCTCCCAAGTCGTATATTCCAATCATGGCGGGTGACACTTTGACAGCTGTGTACTGGTATTGGCTCCATCCAGTTGGTCCAATGACTGTTTGGTTGGCCGCATGTGATGTCTTTGGAGACTGTGAGAAAGCAGACTCGAACAAACTCGAATTCTTCAAAATCGCAGAAGCCGGTCTCCTCAATGGATCCGTGCCAGAGGGGGTCTGGTATCAAAAAGCTTTCCAAAATTGGGATGGCTCACCAGACCTCTGGCCAGTGACAATACCAAGCACGATCAAGCCTGGGTTATATGTCGTGAGACACGAGATTCTGAGCCTCCATATTGAGAACAAGCCACAATTCTATCCTGAATGTGCTCACTTGAACATCAGTGGCTCAGGCAACTCTCTTCCTGGGCGAGATTACATTGTCAAGTTCCCAGGAGCATACGCAGCGAATGGTAAGTTACATCTTTGATTAGGAATCTTTAAAATACCAAGTCTTCTGGAGACAATGGGCTTACATGCAAGAAGATCCGAGCATTGACATCAATATTTATACGGATGAAATGAAGAACACAGAAGTGAGTCTTGCCCTGGACGTACCATAGACTTGACTGACCTAATAAGCAGAACTACACAATCCCAGGGCCACCAGTATGGAGCGGATGATTGCAGCCGTTTTTTGTCACCGTTGCCTAAGAATTACACAAAATGCCAAGTGTCATCCATGGTCGATTGAAATTGCTGTAATACAGGATGGATTGCGAGAAAAAAAAACCGATATCGCGCGGTGTATTATTTAGCGGATATTGGTAGAATCGTGACGACCGACACTATAATTGTCCGTCTTTCGTTTTATGTTTTGGAGGAGTCTCAAACAATACTGGCCAGTGATAAACATGCCTTTGCAGTCAGTCATAAAAGTCCAGACTCCTTTTGACAGAACGTCATGTTGGAAAAATACAGAAGAGCATATATAATAAACACATACATAGAGAGTATTCTCCGTGCGTTGAAATTTCGCATGAATGCATATTTATTGCAGATGCAGGCGCATTCTAATAAAGAGCTCATTGCGACAGCACTGGAGCCCTTCAAGCATCAACATTTGGCGGGCCATGCCAGCAGCTTACAGTATATGTACTCCGTCGCCCGCCCGCTAATCAGTACTCTGTACAGCCCCGCGATACCAGCTAATATGCCACCGAGATAGCACAGCCATCCTTGCTGCGATTGTGGCTTATGCATCATGATTATGATCCTTCAGGAGTCGCTTTAAGCAAAGGATTTCCGGATCTTCAGCTCAGGTTTCCTTTGTGGTCTGACATAGCTGTGATACAAGAGTCCAGAAAATCATCGGCAGCCAAAAGATCGAGCAGGGCGCATACATCAACCAGCACTTCTCAAACGTCGAATCTCAAAGTGTCAAACTACAACCCCTCTTCTTGTCCCGGATGGCTAGAAAAGGCTCCCGCAAGGTGAGAACAGGCTGTCTTACTTGCAAGTACGTTCCACGGCAGCCCACAAGCCGCGAGCCAAATGAATTGACAGATTGCCATCAGGTTACGAAAAGTCAAGTGCGATGAAGGAAAGCCAGCTTGCTTCCGATGCACTAGCACAGGACGCAAGTGCGACGGCTACGCTATGGAGCCACAGCCTGGGCTCACATGGTATCGGCCAAGCAGCCTCTTTCAATCCATCGACAAGCCGGTCGAAGGTCGAGCGCTGCAGCTCTTTTGCGATACTGCCGCGCCGTCGCTTGCTGGTCCGCTGGACTCGTACTTCTGGACGCACCTCGTCCTTCAGTTCAGTAACTTTGAGCCGTCGGTGCGACACTCACTTGTTGCCATCAGCTCGCTATATGAAGATTTCCATTACAAGGGCAAGGCGACCAGGCAGTTACAGTCAAATGCTTTCGCGCTTCAACACTACAATGCCGCGATAGAGAGTCTCCGAAAGCTGGACAACGAGCCGCTCATCTTGCTCGTTTGTGTCTTGTTTGTTTGTATAGAAACACTACAAAACAACCGCGCTGCTGCCATGCAACATATTGCACACGGAATTGTGATCCTGGAGCGAATTGGCGGTGCGTATCCCTGGACCATGGAGTACCTGTCACCGATATTCCGGCGTCTGAGCATCTTTCCTCTGTTCTTTGGTGGCCCGAACAACGGTTTCCCAAGTATGAGCGGGCTAGAGGCGCCGATACCTCCAAACTTTACAACCTTTGCTGAAGCGCAGTATTACATGGACGGCATAGTTTGCCGCGCATCGCGCTTCATACGCCAAGGTGATGCATACCGCTACGGCCAACATGTCTCTGATCCAGTTGATCCAGACCTGCTAGCGTATCAACTGAAGCTCGAGCAAGCAATTGAGGATTGGCATGCCAGTTTTTCGCAACTTGCAAAGAGTCTAGATCTTTCCGAATGCCGAGACACGGCTTGCAGTAATGTCATGTCGCGATATAGGATCTCACGGCTGTGGGCTCTCGCAGCATTTGAAAAGTGCGAGGTGTTTTACGACGACTACATCAGCGACCTCAAAGAAGCGGTTGATCAAGCCGTGGAGCACGGCAAGAGGGAGCCAGATGAGCTTGCTTCCCGTACAAGACCGCGGTTTACTTTTGAGACTGGCTCCCTCCCCATGGTACTGTTCTCAGTAATGAGATGCCGAGACCTCAGGACCCGCCTGAAGGGCCTCGGATGGCTTCGGGACTGCGGTTCTGGGAGAGAAAACATGTGGGAGGCGGAACAAATGTATCCGGTGTGCAGGCGACTTGTTGAGATTGAACACGGCATAGTCCTTGACCAAGACAACCAGCCAATCGGGCAAGTTGATTGGGATGTACTCCCACCAGAGGAGAACAGGTCCAAGGACTTTGGCTCAAGTCCCACCCTGGTCTATCAAAAAGACGCCGACGGGCGCGAAGTCTGGGGAAGGCTAGCTAGCTATGCCATGCGCACTGCGGATGGGGTGGTGTGGACTCGTAGGGAATTCGTCCCATGGCCGATCCGTTCCCCGGATGTGCAAGTGGGCCGAATGGCAATAACTTGAAGGCAATACCACGGCAAGTCAGCGGTGTTGTGCGAGGTATTCAAAAAGGTGGTATGAGTGAATGGACATTCTTGCTTGGCAACTTGGACGCTGCTAGCCATTCAACCAATCCAAGTAGCAACAGCGCAGGAGGTGTTCTTCTCCAACTAGGCTTCTGGTCAACCTTAAAATGTTGAAAAACAACCCTTTTGGTACAAGATCAGACGGCAGCATGAACCGACGGAAACAGAGAAGCACGACTGTCTTTTCGACCGGATCTCCGGCTATGAAGTGGTTGCTGTAATAGAGATGGAATAAACAAGCACTACCTGATAACTCTTCACGTGGCTTTGCTGTGTAGCTCGAAAGTAAGCCTTACAAGTGTTGCATCATGACTCGGCCCCTGCAACCAAGGCTTGAGGGCACCCGGGCGGCGGTCAGCGATGCTGGATGTAATTGCTCACCAACAGCACGACCCCATGGGGATCTACAGAGTACGCAAGGAGTACACTCATCATGAGTAATGGTCTTTGCTCAGAACAAAGAAGAGGAAGAAAATTACCATGCATGCTTGGGCTGCAGATTGGCCACACCGCGCAACTCGTCATCGTTTAGTAAAGTATTGGAGTGTAGATATCAAGACACAAATCAGGCATAGGTACTTCGTATGTGACTATGAACTTCATACCCAATGACAAACATGGGAGCACACCTATCGAACGCTGCCCAATTTCTTAACTGCCTGTGTTTGCATCGATCGGAGATTTACTTGTGCCTTGCATCCCGGGACTTTACAACAATCGTCCACACCCTCGTATTGAAGCAAATACAGAACTCTTAGCGTGGCAAAGGATGCAAATCCTCGCAGGGCTTGCTGTCATGCAAGGTCATCCTCGCCCCCTCCAGCGGATGTGCCGTTCATGTGCAAGCCCAATGGCAGACTCGGGATCCAGGGTTGACGGGCGGAAATAAAGAGGTCACCGCCAAGTAGTACTCGGATGGCCTCTTAGCAAGCCTAGAGGCACTTTTAGAGTTCAGCGGTGGGAGCACCAAGACTCGTCGCGCGTCAAACTACAGCAGTAGTCTAGGCCATGTACTCTGTATGGACCGCTCGCACTTTGGCAGTCCAACAGTGCGGAAGCCTTCTGCTCACCTTTTATTTGAACGGGGCGCATCCCTCTGTCGGCTACTAGAACCTTATTGTTGTCATCTTTCTGAATCTTCTCGGATGCCATGTTTTCTGGCTCTTGAGACCATGGTTCGACGTGTTGTGGCCTCCACATCCCCCGCGGCGATTGCGCTTCCACGCCTCGCTTTGTTGTTAGCATCGTAGAGAAGACTGGGAGGGAGGAGACCGAGAAAGCGGCTGTTCGGGGCCGCCCGACGATACAAACAGCCTACCCCGAGGCCGACAGTATGGTAGTGGAAGTGGGCAAGCAGATTCCCGCCAGCGACAGCGAAACGATTACGAACATTGGACTATCGATTCCGATTCTCGTCTTTGGGAGCATCGCCCTCTACAATGTTTTGGAACTCAACTATATGGTCCTGGGGACGTTCAGAAGGAGGAAAGGTCTGTACTTCTGGAGTCTCATTGTGGCGACATGGGGCATTGCAGTCAACACGATCGGATATCTGCTGGAGCATCTCCACCTGATCTCCAATGCCGCTCTATATTCGGCTCTCATATGCATCGGATGGGTGTGTATGGTGACAGGGCAATCCGTGGTTCTCTACTCGAGGTTGCATCTCGTCCTATCCGACGACAGGATACGCCGGGCCGTCCTCTATATGATCGTATTCGACGCCATCGCAATGCACGTCCCTGTCATTGTACTGGTATTCGGATCCAACTCCAACAACCCCGAGCCCTTCTTCAAGCCTTACTCCATCTATGAGAAGATCCAATTGACTGTCTTCTTCATTCAGGAGTGTATCATCTCCGGGCTGTACGTATGGGAGACTATCAAGCTACTGCGCGTCACACGAGACATCCGCGGCAAGCGAGGTGCCCGCCGCGTACTCGGCCATCTCATATTTGTCAACATCGTCGTCATCGTCCTTGACATCAGTGTGCTTGCGCTGGAGTTCTCCGATTACTACGATCTACAGACTGGCTACAAGCCATTGGTGTACAGCATCAAGCTCAAGATGGAACTTAGCATCCTGAATCGCTTGGTCGAGTTGACTCGTACATCGTCGCAGGGGAGCTTTTCATTCTCCAACAGCAACAGCAACAGCAACGGTAATGGTGCTAGTACCATCATTCCGGACTCAATAATGCTCGACACCTTTCAAAGCAGCCATCAGAGGCGCCCGAGGATCGACCTGGAAGGACAAAGCAAAAACAATTTGGCTTTTCTCGGGAGCAGTTCACAGCACCGGATAGCTACTAATAGTTCGAGAGCGCTGCGAGATACAGAATCCATGACAGACTCTCCAATACGGAGAGAACGAACGGGCCGGAATCATCATGCCAACGGACCATCGAATTGTTCTATGTCGAGTGAGCCTGACGTCCCGTCAAGAGATTCCATGACATCGATTCACCAGTATTTTGGCATTACGGTTTAGCTTATATATTTGCGACAATAAAGGATGTCATCGAAAACGCTTCAGATTTTGAAGCATTGATTCGTTGGTGCATGACTTGGGAATCGCACATACCAACTTTGAAAGCTAGTCTCGTGTCTGCCAGTGTATTTTGTTAGCAGACCACATATCTACTCGTCAATGAGTTCACGCCGATGATCTTTTTTTCCGTTGTCGCATGTGCACCAAGCAGCAAAAGCAGTACTGCAGGCTTAAGGAAGATTCGTCTGCTGCGTCCTTCGGCAATTCATCTGGTGATTTTGCAAACGTGCTCTAAAAGCCACATACATGTAAGGTTATACTTGATCTATGCTTGTATCATGAAAGCGCGTAATAGATACTACAAACTACAATCATAAGGCGCGATCAGATCCCTTGTTGACTGAGTCGGGCGTTTACTTAACCACAAGGCAATCCCCATTCTTCAAATTGCGACTCTGGTTCAGCAAAGACTAGAATTGACTATTGGATACCTGACAATTTTATAACAAACAACTATTTACCATTCTTTCAACGTAGAGATCATTCCGTATAATCAAAACTTCCACCATGACTATAACTTCCTGAGATATGTGGCGAGACTTGAACGAATGACTTTCCGGCAGCACGCAAGCTGTATTTTTATTACTGATGGAATCCTCTTTGGATCGCTTCGAGGAAACCAGAAGGAACCCTGACGAATTATGACTCTTTGCTTGCCTCTTTCACGGCTGCCTGCTTCTCATCTATACTTGCATGTCTATGCTCGCCAACCATGCCATGAAGAATGGAAGTCAGACCTATCTCGCGATTAATCTCTTCCATACGTTCAAAGTCGGCAGCAGCAGTTCCCTCGGAGCCGAAAATCACGTCCTATAGTCATGTAAGCCATAAATTTCAACGCGCATAATTGAAGACATACCATCTCTTCCAGTGTAAGCCGCTTCGTCTCGGGGACAAAGAACCAAATAAAACATGCGCCGAGTGAAGTCAAGAGACCAAACAATACATAGGTACCATAGCCAATACTTTGCAGCATGTCGGGTGTTACTACATCCTCAAGTTAGAAATTGCGTTTGCCTATAGGAGTAGGTTTGCGACTTACCTTGGCCAACAATAAAGTTGTTCATCTATGCATTCCGTGTTAGCCAAACACATGATATGATGATACTGTCTAGGGGTCTACTTACCCAGTTGCTGGAAGCTCCAAGAGCTGTGCCATAAGGTCGCGAGCTCAATGGCCAGATCTCCGCAACCAGAATCCAAGCGCATGGGCCCCAGGAGTACCCAAAGTGGATGACAAATAGCCAGACCATGACCACTGCTGCCCATCCAGCGGCTGCCTGTGTCGCCCATTGGGTTGAATTCTTGGCAACAATAATTGCAATGATGAAATGACACAGAGCCATCCCAATAGCCCCTATTGTGAGGACAGGTTTCCTTCCAACACGGTCGATGTAAAGCACTGCCGGTATCGTGAAGATGAACATTAGAATGCCTACGACTCCTGTCGCTAGAAGCCCGGTTGTAGTATCACTCAAGCCCAACTGCTTGAAAATGGAAGGCGCGTAATAGAGAACTGCATTGATACCCGTCCATTGCTGGAACGTCATGGTGACCGTGGCGACAACGACCCTCTTGAACATGGACTTGGTCTTGAACAGAGACTTGATTGCCACGAACTGTAGCTTGAAGGTGTTCCACGCTGTTTGCTCTCGGTACTGCGGGAAATGTTCGGCGACGGTACGTTTCTCGAAGAGGGATTGAGCCTTGATCTCGAGAAACTCCAACTCCACCAGCTCGTGATCGGCAGGGAGTCCTCGCAGGTTAGCCAGAATCTTCCGAGCTTCAACTTCTCGGTCGTGGTGAACCAGCCACCTGGGCGAGAACGGCATGAAGAGCATACCCAGAAACAGGACGACAGCAGGGCCCAGCTGAAGGCAAATGGGCACGATCCAGGCTGCATCCTTCTGCGATCCCAGGCTGACGCCCCCGATAAAGTTTGTGCCATAATCTATCCAGAAACTGATCATGATGCCAAAGGTGATGGCTAGTTGTTGAAGAGCGACCAAAGCACCACGAACTTCTGGTGGTGCCACTTCCGAGTTGTAGATTGGCACAATCGTGGCGAGGCTGCCGACCCCTATGCCAGTTACAAAGCGCCCAGCGAGAATGACATTCGCGCCACCACTCTGCGCTGTGGCTTGAATGATGACCCCGATTATGAAGACCGTGGTTGCGACCAAAATTCCATATTTTCTGGAGAGCGCCTCGGCAAGAAAGCCAGACAACAAGGCCCCAATCCAAGCTCCAAGTTCTAGAATGGCAGTGAGCCAACCCTTCTTGGTCTGGTCGGCATCGGGGTCGAGCGGATCGTATTCGCCCATGTCTGAAATTTGTGAGTTCGTGTCAAGCTCTCAAGAATCAGGGACACGTACGTTCTTGGAAAGAAGGCATGGCCAAGACGCCCGAGAACATTCCTTGATTGTATCCATAGAGAACACCGCCGATACAGGCAAATGCTGCGATCCGAAATACTTTGAAGTTCTTGACCAACGCCTTCGGGCCAGATGCACCCATGAGGTCCTGTCGCCGTTTCAAAGCGGCATCGTACACGGCCGCGCCGCCATCGGTGGCGCCCATATCTCAATGGCAAATTTCGGAGCGGGGAGAAACAAGAATTGTTTTGGAAGGCAGAGGAAGAGTAGTACCTCGTTCAAACTGAATGACCACTAAGAAATTCAATCAATGTAAAGACTAGAGGACGGGATCAAATGGTTGATCTGCACAATGCAAGAAGGGATGCAGCGAGATGGTCTCGACTATATGGACATTTGAACAGTCGCACTTCCATGCGACTCCAAATGCATGGCTTCCATGTCACCATCGTATAATATTGGAGATCCTCGCCCATTTGAGTCCAGCATTGCGCATGCTTGACGGGGGCAATCTGACAGCTACCATGCCGATCCACGTAACATGGTCCTGGGTAAATGGATATTGACACAAGCGATCTTGAGTATCTTTATTGGAGCGCATGGCTGCGTTCCGACCGCGAGCCTCTGAGAAATCGAAATGATGACGAGCTATAGCAAAATATGGCCCGAGGAGGATCTCGAATGCCCAGGGTCCCATGCGGGGATGCGCACAGAAAATGCGGAGTTACCCCAGCAAAGTGGGAATCCCCTCAGTGAAGGACATGCTCGCGGCAAGCTTGGACTTTGCATTTAGCCTAAATGAGAGCATCCCTGCAGACATCCTGCTGGCTCAGCACACTCCAGTCTCCTGGTATGCCTGGGTAAGTTGAGCTAGATCTGCAACATCCCATCCGCGCCAGTGTCCAACGAGCTGCAATTGAATGATCCTTCTTGGAATGCGAAAATTGATCAATTATTCGGGTTTTGTTTCGCATGTAGCAATGATTCATCGTTCTGATCAGAGTTCATCATGGCAATAGGTCAATGGTATAAGACAGAAATTTGACTTGGTTTGGGGGCTGTTGCATTGCAACCAGCCTCCAGGACTTCTCCTCTTACGAAATCACGTTGAACCAGTGTAGTGTGCACATCAAGAGAGTATCCCATGGGAATCATGTTCTCTTCGGCATAAGAATCAGCGAGCCTGATCATTTATGTATGCTGCAAGTATTCTCTGTCCTGGCAGACACGAGTGTTGATGTCAAACCTTCCTGCGATCACGTTCATAAGTGAGGAAGGAAGATTAAAACAGGCTGGTTCCACCTTTAGTTGGTATTTTCTCTTCATACAGAGTATTCATAGCCGGAGTGGAGCTTGGCGAATTACACTCAATGGCCCTTGGATAATTGACACACGATATATATGGCTGACTGATCATGCTTGCGCTTTGTGATTGAACCCAGTAATTTGGATAAACAGGGACGGCCGACATTGTCAGAAAACCCACGTACAAGTAAAGCAGGCAATCGAAAGAATCCTTGTGACGCCCGGCAGCTATGAACCGGATGCATCTATCACTCTGAAATGCCTTTTCTTTGCGGTTGAGCTGAGGACTTCGCGCCTCATGAAACACGCTGTATTTAGCGCCCTCCGAGGCTTTCAAGTTTCCAGGCTCGGTGTTGTCTGCGGCAACATTCAAGTTGGTTCTGCTTCGTTCTGGTACACAAGTCACTAGGTGACGAAGTAGGTTATAGCACCATGCGCAGTCATCACGAGTGCGCCGTGGTTTTCTATTTGTACAGCCTGGAATGCCTGGCATGGCTGGGGACCATTTTTTACCGGGAAGACCAATGTGCGAGTCGCAGTGAATCATGCCAACCCAACGATGACCATATGACGAGTGCCGACAGGCCGACAACAGCGGGGCGGCAATGATCAGGTCTCATGGATTTGTAGTAAATACGACCTTTTTGTTGTAACCGATTGTCTTTTCGCTCTCGAATGGCGATATCTTGAAATTGTGATTTGGTCAAAGCTCATAAGTTCACAATCCGCACTGACATCTCTTTTCCGTGGGCCCTACCTTATTATTTCGGTCTTCGGAGTTAATCCAAGGCCCCGCGGCGATCGTTTATTTACTTGTTGCCCTTCCCGCTCCAATTTCCACTCTAACTTGTAGACGCGCGCCTGCGACATCATAAGTACTCCGTGCCCCTGCTTTCATTCTTATTTTGGGAGTTCATCTACGCTTCAGCCAATCCGAGCTTGCGCTGTTTTCTTACAGCCGCCCAGCCAGCAAAACATCAGCGGCAAAAGGCGCATGGCTCGCGATCTCTGCTTCCCATTCCCGATACAGTGGACTGGCGATGATCCAAAGGATGCAGTGATGTTCAGACGCTGGTATCGGAACTGTACTGCTCTCCGCGTGGTGGTCTATGCCACTATACGCGGTACGCTATTGATCATACGTCCCTACCTACACCGAGCTGTGATGCCCTGCGCTTAGCTGCCCCTCCCAACATGCAGATCGATGGTCTGTTGAATGCTACAGAGTACGTGGGTACATCGAACTATCATTACACATGCATGCAGGGACTGCAGATTTCTTGCAGCTACTTTTAGGCGTGACTGCTACGCTCGCCAGGTACCATCTTCAATATGGCGCCAAATCGGGCGAGCGTCCACTCTCACTAACTGGGCCATACTTCTTCTCTCTTCTCAGCAGCAAACAGCAATCAGCCTACGAGATGGAACGGAATGTGGTCAAAAAGTTCCACAAGTATTGTCCTTGACTACCTATACACGGCACCAACCGCGCATTGCATGTCGACACAGATGCACGCTCATAATGGTCGTCCTGGTCACAGAACAATCCTTCCACTTGATCATTCCATGAAAGAACTTGGTAAAGTTTACAGATATTCCCAGAAAGAAGCTGGCGGTTAACGGTGCAAGTCTCTTTTCTACAATTTCAAAAACGCATATGAGTGCTCTCCAACATGTCTGTTCCAGCATGGCAGGCTGGCTGCACCAAGGCTCCTCCCCCCTTATATGCTAGCCGCCCTCGCACGCCAGGTTACTCTCTCTAGCCGCCCAAACTCCAAACAGACGCCTTACCGAGACGCTTCAGCCAATATCAACGGTCCTTTGGCCGTCTATCCGCTCGTTCAGATACGCACCCCAGGTTTCATAACTCCACCTGCATTTTTAAATAAGTCTGCCGCTCTACATTTGTCTTCCATCCACATGGGAGTTGTGTTTCAGACCCATGGATTCAGGTCTCGCATCATGACTTCGAGCCAACTGCCGCAGGTTCTCGTTCGTCCTCGATGAGTGGGCTCGGTTTTATAAAGGGTCGCGTCCTGATCGTGGCTCATCATATCTGGTCTCTTCACTTAGACCTCCTTTGCTATAGCAACAATCAATCAATTTCCTTCTTCGTCTGTTTCCTCTGTTGGGCCCTTTTTCCTTGTCTCCTGTTCGTTTCTCCTCCATTCGTTTGATACGAAGGACTTGGAGTTCTCACCAAAGCCTGTCACCAAAAGACCCCGGACACAATTTCCACTACGATAGACTTGGTTGTGGGCGCTTTCTGGTTTTAATCATTGTATACCAATCAGTCACGCAACGGCATTCAATCGTTTCATTCTCTGGTATACACTGTCGTTTCATAACCAGACACCATGCCCAAACACACACGCGCGACCAGCTCGGCCCACCAGCAGCACCAGCATCAACATCCACAAGTTTATGCCAATGCCATGGCCATGCCTGCATCCTTGGCACCTTCCCAGCCAGTTGATATTGGATATAATGGACGTCCTCAACTTCCTCTGAACCCGGCTTTTTACCAAGCCATGCCGTCCTCCTCTGCGGCACCGCCTTCCATGCCCCCTCAGTATGAGCAGTACTCCTCTGCGGTGGTACCAGCTCCTATCCCTCACCGTGCTTCATCCGGGGCTTGGTCGCCTCAGGACGACCAGAACCTACTCTCGGCCAGACAGCAAGGTTTGAATTGGAACCAGATCCGAAGCACATATTTTCCAAACAAAACACCCAATGCCTGCCGCAAAAGACATGAGCGCTTGATGGAACGAAAGGGAGCCGATGACTGGGATGTTCGCAAGTTTGAGAAGATCGCCAAGGAGTACATGAGCATGCGCAAGGAGATATGGCAACCACTTGCCCACAAAGTTGGAGAGAAATGGAATGTGGTCGAGGCCAGGGTGAGTCGAACTCGATGCAATCACAACAGCCATTATACAACACAACATATACTAATGATCATCTTACCATAGTGTATGAACAGTGGCCTCAAGAATATTCAAAACGCTGCTCGCGCGGGTGCACGGCGGGAGCGGGCCGAGTCTGGCCAGTCTTTCCATGGGTATGACGACGACAGCGGCATCTCGGGCATTGGTCTGACTCCAGTAGATGACCTCGATGCGTCCTACAGCAGTCCCGAAACTGGGCACTCGAGCTCGCACTCTGTAGGCAGCTCCTTCCACAACGGCTACAACCACATGCATCTCAACGATCAGGCGTACGGCCACGCGTATCCCGCCAGCACAGGCGGATTGTCGTCATCCGATTACGGTTCTTCTGTTTCCTCGACGGCTGCTCAAGGCTACGGTACCATCGCCACTCATTCTCACCACTCCCAAGGAAACTCCCCTTATCTGTCTCATGGGCAAAGACTGCCTAGCGTGGATATGGGCATCGAGGCAATTATTAATCGACCACAGCATAGAGGTGCCGCCGGAATGTAGCAGCGCACAGTAGGGCTTTCTTCGCCGCTGTTAATTCTGTATTTATTTCTTTCCCGTCAGACTTTGAGGCATGCACTTGGGCTACTGATGAGCAAATGGCATCGGCGTCGGCGTTTGTGAGCACGAGGAACGATTTGGGACATATTTCTTGTTTGGGCTACGAGCATTTGGAGTTCTCGGCGTTGCATCATAAAAGAGGCATTCTTGGTGTACTTCTAAAGGGAATGATAATGACGATATCTTGGGGGAACTACACAAAGGGCACCTTCATTACTACAAAGTATTCTTTCATAGATTTCCACGTTGCCATCTAATGAATACCCATATACCCATACACAAATCCTAAAAGAAAAGTTGAGAGACATGATTCGATGATTCAATGTGCACAACCTGTGTTTTCACGGTACAGTACGTACCTAGATATTTCGTACATAGGCGGAATATCCTTTTAGCTCAAATGCTTTGGCACGCTGCATGGTTCTCCCTTGATTAATATTCAGGGCGTGATCCCCCACTGCTCGGTTCCCCAGGTATTTCGGCTGGGGCCGGATGTCGGGGCCGGCGGGCCAAGGATTTGTAATATCGGGTCTACTCCGTATTTTTGATGCCGGGGCAGCTCACCGAGTCGAGTTGGCACGTACCAATCATCGTCTGCTTGCATCCGTCAAACAGCCAAAGACATGAGACATGATTACCATCTGCCAGTGACTCAATGTCGGTGCAACAGGTGTCATGTAGTACTTCCATGTCTGTATCCAAGGAGGTACGTTATTTGCTGATTGAGACGTACTACTAGCGCATTGTACACCGCAATCACGAAGCCCGCTCCACACAACAGAACGGCAAGTCGGTCGGTCTACTGCAGGTTGTGAGTCTGGGCGATCTCCGTACCCACTTGCTTTTACAATCTGCTTCCGCGACTCGCAGTTTCACATATTTGCTTACAAATCGGAGGGTTGGGTCGCACTGATAAAGGGTATGAAGAGTCAGGCCGAGCAATCTGTCATGTTCTGAGTGCAGCATATATAACCCAATCAAGTTCCCAACCATTGACTCCTCTCGGCAATCGAAGACGACACCTCAGCACTCGCACCCATGGCACCTTTCGGCAAGATCTATTCGTACCCCGGCAACTGGCGAGTCCAGCGGGTAAGTCCCCCGGCTTCGACTTGACGTTGAACTTTACGCCAAAGCAGAGCAAGATGGCTGATAGAAACATAGGCACAAGTCGCTGCAGCCATTAATGGTCTCGAAGTGCCAGTAGCCGAAGATTTTGCCATGGGAAAAACCAACCGCACACCGGAATTCTTGTCCAAGTTCCCCATGGGCAAGGTCCCTGCCTTGGAATGCGCTGACGGGCTCTGCATCGCCGAGTCTGCAGCCATCACTTATTATCTGGCTGGCAGTGGACCTGCGGCCGAACAGCTTCTGGGCCCCGCTGCAGACGTCAAGACACGGGCTCAGATCACTGAATGGTCGCACTTCTCAGAGAACGAGTTTACGTCCAACATCATGCCTCCTGCTGTCATGTGTGTGTACAAGCTGGCACCTTTTGACGAGAAGCGATATGACATGCACGTCGCGAACTTCACTCGTGCCTTGAAGAGACTCGAGGTCGCTGTCCAAGGCGGCAAGAAGTACCTTGTCGGATCTCAGCTCACGCTGGCTGACATCATGGTTGCTGGACCATTGTTTGCTTCGATGGGCTTCCTCTTTGATGGCGAGATGAAGAAGGAGGTCCCCGAAACTGTGCGGTATTTGCAAGGTCTCTCTGAACTGCCAGAGTTCAAACAGTTCTTCGGTGAACTGAAATCAGTCGAGACCCGCATCAAGCCATGAGATGGATGAGGCGTTTGCAAGGCGGCGGCATGTTTCCCAGTAAATTGCACATGGCAATGTCTGGAGAGGATGTATTCAGGACCTCGTAGTCTTCGATGTAGTGGAGAACAAGGTCTACAAGTCCAGGGGTTTGTGGAGGAATTAGAAAAGCGCTGCTACAATATGATTTCATAGCCATCTTGGCTCTGCCATGGTACAGATTGAATTTGAAATAACGTAAAATTACACTTGAAAATAAAGCATGATTGCTGGATCTCAAGTCCCTTGAGGATGCGTTTGAGTGTCAAATCGGCACAATGCCCATCAGGCAGAGTAGGTATCATGTTTGTGTATAATAAGTACAACAATATACAAAAGTATAAGCGGCGTGTAAACCTCAAAAGCCCATAGTTCTGATGCCAGTCCTAGTCGCTTATGCGGAGCTCCCGGACTTGGGGACTGTCTCCGCCATATCATCATCCTCCCACTCATCTTCGTCTTGGTCGTCCTCTGGGAAAGGTTCTCCAAAAGCGGCTCTCCACACACGACTCCACATGCCCTTCTTTTGAGCAAGGGCAAACACCATGACGACGGGCAAATGCCAGACGCTTGCCCAAAAGAGACCTCTAGCACTGCCATGGAAACCTTCGTGTTTCCAGAACCGCACAGCCTCGCGTGTGAGCCATATGTTGATCGGCAGGCTGGTGACTGCAAAGCTCCACTCCGTGACTCCAACAGCACAGAGGCCGAAGCAGATGGGAAAGAAGGCAAGGCTGTACCTCAGAGCCACTCGACCGTTTCGTGCAGGGTTGACCCAAGCCAACATCTTGTGCCCTGCGGTCTTGTACTCCTCCCTAATAGACCAGGAAAGCGCCATGAAGTGAGGGAACTGCCAAGCGAAAAGTAGGCCTGCCAGCAACCAGCCTCCAATCGCATCACGTGTGAGCAGGAGTTCTTCGAACCCTCCAGTATCTGTGGCCGACTCCCCAGCAGCTGCCGCCCAGCCCATGAGTGGTGGTATGCCACCGACGATCGCGCCGACCCATGTGTTTAGCCAATGAAGGCGTTTCATCGGCGTATATACTCCAGCATAAAGCACGATATTGGTCGCGCCGAGTGCTGCGACTGTTGGATTGACGCCAAAGTATAATGCGCCAACACCTGCTGCGGTAGCCAATACCGCGAACACGACAGCCTTGCGCTGTGTAAGTAAGCCTCGGACTAGTGGTCTGTTGCGTGTTCTTGACATCTTGGCATCGGTATCGGGTTCGTACAACATGTTCAAGGCGTTGGCAGAAGCAGAGCACAGCGCAGTTCCCGTAGTAAGGAATGCGAGCGTGAGGGGCGACAAGGACGGCGCGTCCACGCCTATGGTGGGGGACAGAAAGTCGGGAACCGGATACAGCGCATAGGAAGACATGGCTGAGAGTACAACGAGCATTGATAGTCGGGGTTTCGACAGGGAGAGATAGAGCGAGAACTGCCGCCGGAATGACTTGGCTGACTGATTCGCGGCCGAGGTGGTCAAGGCCGAGGAGGCATCTTCGACGGGGAGTGAATTGTCAGGCACAGATCCTGCTGCCTCGAGCGCTGCCTTTCGTCTTGCGGCTTGCCGACGTCGATGTGGAAGGTCTTGATTGGGATGTGGTCTCGTCGTTGATGACGTCGGGGCGTCATCGTGGTTTCGTGGCGTTGCGGTCGACGCTGAATTCCTTGAAGAGCGCGCATCCTTGGTCGATGGCAACGCACTGTTGGCGAAGAAATAACCCAGCCTCAAGCGGCGCGGCCGCGGAGCAACGGCATTCCGGGGTGCGAAGCTCTGGGCAAAGGTTCGCGAAGATGCTGCTGTTGGTATCCTGTATCGAGAGAGCTGCAAGCTGCATTGCCAGCAAACACTGTCAGCGGCGCCCGGACGGAAAAGTTTTCTTGGCGGCCGTATATTCATCTCGACTCGATCTCATGGCCCATTGCTGGTGCGAGTAGGTCAAATGCCTCTGAACGAGCCGCGATCGACTGCTTGTTGCAATCCGTGGTCAAGTTGAGCTTCCAGGATTTGGTGTGCCGGGGCGACCGAATATTCCGAGCCGGTGCTCTGTTCTTGGAGCCCGGCCCTCCATTTGCGGCGTGGGCTTCAGATGCCATGGACGCGCTGAGGCCTGCTAGCCTGTTCTTGTCCAGGCGGATCATTAGGCGGCTCTTGAGGAAGATTGTGGGGCCAGACACCTACCAGGTAGGTAGAGATCCCTGAATGGACAGCCCTTGACTTGCAAAGAGATCATAAAAGAGAACCAGGACACTCTGCACTAGAGAATGTGCTCGATTAAACCACAATTCAAGGTTATCTTGTAATGCGCAGGAACTGATGACTATGTGATAGCTAATTAAACTATCGATCGTCTACTGTTTACTGACTGTACGACAACATCTACAGATGTAGCTAAAGTACATCAAGCACATGCATAACGTTTGCCACACAAATGAATGCAATGCAATGTTGATCAACTTGATCCTGCTTGGTTGCCTAGTATAAAAGAAACATCAGTCTGGTACTCGTGGCCCTTGATAAATTTGTTGTTTTGCAATTCATTACAACTAGATACCTCGGCAACATCCGTACCTACCTTACAACGTATTACTGTAAGCAGATAGGCAAACACATCCTATAAAGAGATGGCTGTTGTGCCTAGGTACACAAGATTAAGAATATTTAACGAAATACTGCGTTCATTTGCATGTTTGCTGCCGGCAGGGACGCTGCGAGTTTGTGTTGGCCGCTATGCACGCGAAATAATTGTCTGTGACACCCTTTGCCTTTTAGAGTATGCATGGAATATCATATCTCTTATCTTGCCTGGAATACTCACAATTAATCTGAGCACTGTTGTTGATTATACAAAAAACAGAGATGTTTATTGATTAAAAATAATCTGATCCAGACCCCCGAGCTTTATTTGATCTGGCTGACTATGTACCTAGGTACAAATGCAGTGCAAACCGAGCTACGTACCTACCTACCTAGGTATGCAGTTCTGTCGTACCTACTTTGATGCAGGTCGTGATTACACCAAACCTGACGCCACCGGCAAACGTCCACTGCCCTCTCTCTGACGTTGGTAATGCGGCTCGCCGACTAGGCATCAGCACTTTCAACTCTTCTCTGTCGATTTCATCTTGACATCAAACAGGTACCGACAGAAAATAATTTCTTCTCACTTTCTACTTAATTCTTCAATTCTTTTTGTTGCGTCTAGTGCCTGGTTCTCGTCGCCATGGCCCCGCCCGGTCCTTCTTTGGCATCGCTTCAACGATCAGGAGGGATAGCCTCGCTCCGCCGGCTGTTCCAGCAAACCACGCCCGGATTCAACGTTTTGCAAGACTTCTTCTCAAAATGGCTGAACGTAGATGTCACGACACTAGCACTGGCTCTGACCGTCTTCGGCGCCCTCAGTACAGCGAGCCAACATCTTCGAGGAGTCGCTTCCCAAGTATACACTTGGATCGTAAGGCTCTTCACCGCGTCCGTGTCAATCCCGGGTAGTGACCGATTGAACCGCGAAGTCTTGAACTGGATCGGTGCAAAAGTACTCCTCAGGCGGCACACTCGCATCTTGACAGCACACTCGGAGCCCGTCCAAAATGACGCCTGGGAGTACCAGAGGATGACTGTCAACAAGATCATGCACCGCGGGCAGAAGCGGCTGCCCGTCCGATATTTGCCAACATTCAACTTCACCTGGTTCTTCCATGAGGGCCGACTTTTCGTTGTTCGCCGCGTCGCCGAAGGCAGGATGCCCCCACGCATGCCATACATGTCGACCGATTCTGCAGACCAATACGTAGTGCCCCCGGCAGGCCAAGAGCCGCTCGTGGTCATGTGCCTTGGGAGGTCTGCCAACCCTATCAAGAAGTTCCTCAAGATGTGCCGCGATGTTGCCGAACAGCAGCGCGAGGCCTTTGTCACCGTGCGTAGCTCCCGCAGTCACTATCAAAGAAACTGTTGGGATACAACAGTTCTCAGGCCAATCCGACCTCTCGGCACTGTTCACATGGACAGAACGGTTAGAGAAGAGCTCGTTCTCGATATCGGAAACTATCTCAAGCCAGCTACTCGACGATTCTATGCCACCCGCGGCATTCCATACCGCCGCGGTTATCTGCTCCATGGCCCGCCAGGAACTGGCAAGACTTCGCTATCTCTCGCGCTGGCAGGTCACTTTGGGCTTGACTTGTACATCATCCATGTCCCGGCGCTTAGGGAGGACGTTGAACTGGACAATCTGTTCAACTCTTTGCCACCCCAATGCATTGTTCTGTTAGAAGACATCGATGCTGCCGGCATGAAGCGCCACCGCAAGCCTACAGACGAAGAGACGGAGACCAGGGAGACAAGAACCGCCAGAAGGCCTGGTCTTGGCCGAGTCACCATTTCAGGCTTGCTCAATGTCCTGGATGGCAGTAGTTGTCATGACTACCAATATTGCCGACAAGCTCGATGAGGCGCTCATTAGGCAAGGCACAAAGATGATGTTTCTCCGCATGTTCGCCCCCGATCCTAACGATGATCCCAACACAGCCGAAACTTGTGCAAACATCAGCAGCGAGAAGCTGCAATCATTGGCGTCCGAGTTCAAGTCGCAGTTCTCCGACAATGTCTTGACACCAGCACAGCTTCAAGGTTTCCTCCTAGATCACCGAAATGATCCGGAGACTGCTATTTCCATGATTAAGTCGTGGACCGACGGCGAGAGGACGCGCATGGACAAGTTGGTAGAAGAGAAGGCAGAAGTTGATTAACCAAAAGCTGAGCAATCGGGTACTGAGAATCTGGAGGTTGAGAAGCCAGAAGCTGAGAAACTGGAGGCTGGGAAGCAAAGGATTCATGGTGATCCAGTCAGTTAGCAAACGTAGCGCTGATGCCGCATCGGGATTCCTGGAGGAATTGGCGGCCAATCATACTTGTGCCTATCAGCAGACATTTTACTGGTGCCATTGAGGCAGCAGAATATGCATAAGAGCATGGGTCAAAAGATGTGTTTAGCAGGATATGAGCGGGGAGTTCTCCGTGAGTAGCGGCAGAGGTGACACCATGTCGCTTGTGTTGTGTTGCTAGAGGAGCATGTGATAACATGAAGTATGATTCTTCGGCGTGGACACATCAGGATAAGCATGAAAGACATCAGACGTCAATAAAAGAGCATAGCTTATCTCAATGACTCCCTGTGAATTGTTATCAATCCAACCTTTGGAAATGGTTCGTGTCAGAGTGGTCAATTATTCTCTCGCTAAGCTTAATGGCCCCTTCGTGCTGATCTTGTCGCCTCATTTTCCAGGACAGAACCGATAGATTGAAGTGCTACCAACGAAGAATGGATTGCGACCTGGAAAACCCCCAAGTCGACTCTTCTGGTCTCGATGATGGCTGTGCGTCAAGGTGGTTCATGTTAACGAGAAGCCTCCGGCGTCGGCTTCAAGGCATAAACGCGTACTGGAAGCAGCTTCCCAAGATTGCTTTTTGGAAAACCTTTCTGCAGTTCCGTTTTAACTATCATCAAGCCCGCTTCTGCAAAAAGACTTCTAAACTTGCTGTCTTGTCTTTTTTTTTTTTTTTGATGATCATTAGTAGTGGGCAAATAAAAAGCGCTGGGATCACCGCTCGTGGTACCGGCTTACCTGGTAATGCTGCTGTCAAGTTCATCAAACATGTCACTATCTGAAGTGCTCAGGTTTTCTTTAATGACTGCAAGCCCAGTTCCAGTCTTCAGCGCCGACCTGCACTCCTTCAGATACTGCAATAATTGATCATCGCTCAAGTGGCCGACACACCACTGAGTCCATATCAAATCATATGGTTCGCCCTGCTTTGCTCGCCACTCTTCAAGTCCTATGTTTTGAATTGAAGATATGCCGTCTTTCCCCTTGATCGTGTCCGTGAACTTGGCCACTGGTTCGATAATGTCCACGTTCTTGGAGACCTTGAGCAGCAGACCTTCTGTAATTCTTCCTATACTGAAAGATTGTCAGATACTGACGACCAAGCAGTTTATATATCAAGTGAGTTGACAGTCTCAGTCTTACCCAGCACCGCCTTCCAAGGCACGATCGACGACACGTAGACCCGGCTTGGCTCCAATGCCCAGCTTGGCTAAAAAGTTGCGCGAGCTTTGAAGATCGATTTTTGACACGACGGAAAATCCGTCCACCGCTGGAACGCCGCCGAGCATCCCATCGACGTTGCATTCAACGCTGTTCCAATACCCAAGGCCCACATCCTTGTCGGGCTCGAGGCTCGAGGCAGCATTGTCCTGGTGCACGGTGGCATTCTCTCCATCATTGGAAAAGTCGCCGTCACGGAGTAAAGCCGAGGTTCCAGCCATCTTCTCGCCGTGAAATTCGATTTTGGCGCGCTGGGGATTTACCGCTCAATCCCTGTCAGTTCTTCAGCAGTTCGAAATTCTGTGATTTGTCGTTGATGAATGGCGGTGCTAGCCAGCTGGCATCTGACAAGATACAACAGAGCTTTCAAAAACTTGTGGGGCGCTGGGCTGCAGCAATTACAGTATGTCAGATGCTGGCCTTTAGGTACACAGTAGGTAGGAGGCAGGTAGGAAACACAAAGTCTTCAGGCGATGTAGGGCACTGACGTACCTGCAGTACAGATGCTAGCGGCCCTTTTACCGCCAACTAAACTTATACGACGTTGGTATATATCTTGTTACATTTGTTGTGTGATGTCAAAGCTACAAATAAATAAATGAATAATACTGTCTGGCTGGCAGCTCCTTTTGGATCCTCATTTAACAAAAACAATGCATGATGAGAAGATACCTAAAGGAGAGGCATTGTTGAACGCGGCGAGCCATGTTGGCCAAAAGAAATGGCAGGAGGCTCGAACTATCGCCATCTAGGTACCTAGGCAGTATCTTTCGAAAATCTTCACTGGCAGAACGGAAAGTCTGGTTTCGATAAGATACTACCGGGGGACGGCTATGAAAGATATGAAACAGCGCCCGAGGCTGACTACTTGGATTGTAGTTGTTGGATTGCACCGCCGACTGCCGCTCTGATCTGCCGCCATCTCTCGAGCAGAAGATCCCGCTGTGCGTGAACCACATTTTCTACCTCCAGAATATCAGATATGGTCTTTTCAACAGCACCTGCGTAGATCTGCAGATAGTCCGCCAGTAGTGCATCAGCTTGAGTCTCTGGAGGTGTCTTTCCAGCTCCGTCGCCGTTCTTGGGCTGCCCTTGTCTTGTGCTCGAGCACAATATTTCTATTGCACGTTTGGTTTTATCGCATGGCTCCTTGTCGGCGTTGAGTTGAAACCCATCGATGAGGTTTTCCTTTGCGAGCAGGGACTTTTGTGCCTGGCTTAGTTGAGACAAGATGGCATCGTCAATACAGATCGAGTCCCAGGAGTTCTGCGCAAGAATAAAGCCGTATTCTCCAAGTAGGAAATCGTTTGTGTGTTCGCCATAAGAGTTACAAATCTCTTCGTTGATGGCGTAAACCCGATCTGTTGTGATTGAATACTCTTGATCAGAGTACAGCACTTTGCATCCTGCTTCGGCATGATTCAACAGATCGGCTACAGGGAGGAGGGCGAGCCGTTCTACCCAGTCATAAGTCTCGGTTTCTGGTGTTGAATGGTAAAATGTGCGCGTATTCATAATCAGCCAAGCCCGCAGGTATTGCTCGTAGGTTAGTTCAGGGAAGCTGTTTGTGACAACTTCCCATTGCCTTTGAACTCTGGCTTTTTGGTCATTCACCAACACCAAAGCAGGTTGGGGCAGCAGTGCTTGTAGCTATGATCGACACATGTGTTAGCATACAATATCTCAAAATTTGACACAAAACCCGCTTTGAATCTTGGCCCAATATCATTTTGCTTCTTGGTTTTCAGGGACGTCGGCGGAAGTGGCGGGGAGTAGAGCATTATATGCATCCCTGCATACCTGTGGCGGCCATAATAGTGGCAGTGATTTCCGGAATTCATCTATCGCTGGGAGGATGTCATGCCATGGAGCGACGACATGATTCAAGCAAAGATCGATCGCCAGAAAGCTCTACTTGAAAAGACAAGCTTTAGTATAATTGATGAGCCCAGAGCGCAGTGAAAACTGAATAATGAAAGCCCGTGCCTTTGCAGGTAACCGTAGGTAGGTAGGTACGGTAGGCACCTACGCAACCAGATCGAGGGGGAGTCGGGCCTCAGCACTGACATGTATGGACCATCGCGGAGGCATTTGTGAGCGAATGGCAGGTGGTACGGTATCGATACTGCGCATCATCTTGACGGGCACTTCGAGAATGACTTCGCCAGCCTGAGAAAACCGTCAGTTATCTACTGCTCTCGAGGGGTTACAGGACAATGCCACGTACCTCGATGTGGCGGTCTGCGAACACGCCTATGCCTCGACCTGGTATACGGACGAGCTTTATGCCATTGTACTTGATGTCGTTCTGACCGGCCCAATCAAGCAGCCCGTCCGCTTCTTGCATGGTGTCTCAATCGACCAAGTGTGAGTATATGCGCGTTCAAGACAATTATTTTCCTCGCAAGTTGTGAAAGCAAAGAAGTGCCCAGCAAAAGGTAAGGTTTGCAGCTGACTCAATACGGAATACCTCAGATGGCGATACTTATTCGGTTAGCTGAAATTAAGCTAGCCGTCTAGGCATCTAGGTGATGTACGGTACCTATAACATGTACTCCCGGCCCATTTCTGGCAAGGTCAGGTCCTTGTAATAATCAATCTTCGGGATTTATTAGTGACCAAACTCCACTGTTCTGGGCGCGTACCGAGACAAATGACCACCGACGATATATATACGCGTATCTCCGACTCAAATCCTAAACTAAAGACTTGACGTCACTGGAAAATATACTACATGTGACAGATTGAGGAAATGGAAAATGCGTCACAGCCTGCGCACGACTGAGGCACTTTGTAAGCCATATCAAATATAATTTCCCAAGACGTTCGAGAGGATATATCGACTAGGCACTACGCCAGATCCCGCATGGGTAAGCATTCTGGAGAACATGGCTATCTCGGGCATATAACACTATCTACCAGTCTTTGAAGCTGATCGCGGGCTCACCTAGCCAATTCGAGCAAGCTTCTCGAGGCCCTCTTGCTTCTCACAAAAGATGTTAATTGCTTGGATAATCTTGACCTCGCTTTGACCATTCGCACTACGTGTAAAGGCCAACCGCCAGGTCGGTGCATCCTGCAAGATCCCACTATAGTCATTGAGGGGGTTCTTGTCCACCTCGGTGAAAACTTTGCCAGTTTCCCCTTCCCATGGGTTTGCTGGCGTCTCTGCCAACTTGGCAAGGAGCGGTGGTGAGATGGTGATGTGATGGGCTCCAGCCAGCAGCATGACTTCCTGAATGCTGGTGAGACTGGCCGGCAGCACTTTGGTCTTGCTTCCAATCTTTTCGTAATAGGCTTGGGCCTGTCCACAGAACTGAAAGGCTTTAGATTCGTCCGTATATCTGTCAAGGAACTTCTGGTCAATGGCAGCGGCCACAGTGTCTGGGCGCAAACTTACCCTGCGTCGAAATGCACACGCAGCTCATTGATATATGGAGCTATGTAGGTGCAACCAACACTGGATGCAAGCGCTGCCTGTTCCATGCAAAACATTGTGGTTGCCAAGGTGGAAATACCTTCCGATTCCAAAGTGCGGCAGGCCATGAGACCCTCCCACGTCGAGGGTATCTTGATGCAGACTCTCTTGACGTCGTAGGAAGGCTCTAGATCACTGAATATCCGAATGATACCTGAGTCAAATTAGGCTCTCCGACCTGCACAAGACGAGATTGAGCTGTGCTTACGCCTGGCATTCTCGACCGTCTTCTGTGTATCATAAGAGTATGCAGGATTGGTCTGGATGTGCGAATACCCAGTGAGGTATGGAACAATTCTGAGTGCCAGCTTCACCATCATGCATTCTACGGCGATTTCGGCCTGATCGACTTCGGGGTACGTGTTCTGCTTGGACTTTGCGTAGAGAACTGCATCCTTGATAAGTTGATCGTGGATCTGGCGGCCTTCCGCGTCCACGCGTATGAGCTCATGATATGCTATAGCCTTCAGGTACATCAGCAACTCTTCCTTTTACGGCCACCCCAGATTCTTCTGGGCGTGACGGGGCAGGGAGAACATGCCTGGTTCGATGTACAATCGATAAATGGGCCCAGCGATTTCGCGACTATATCAATTTCATGTCAAATTGCATAACGTCGAAATAATGAGTGGCATCTAGCTAACCTGCGTCATCAAAGGTGTCGCAGTCGACGGCTGAATGGCTTCGCAGAACATCCAGAAGTGTAGTTGTGCCTGAACCCATGTTGGCGGAGCTAGTCATATCTCTCAAACGAAGGCAATAATGAGTTTTGACCACATAGACAGTACCAAAGATGAAAATTTTCCTGTTTGAGAGAGAAAGGACATGCACCATTCACCTGCCCTACTTTTACATGTTCTGTTGGAGCAGAAAGGCTCAGCCTCCGATCTGAACTCCGCACCAACAATCTCTTGTAGCGTACCACATCAATGCGGGGAAATCTATCGAGGAGACCAGAGAACCACAATAATAAGATTTAGGATAGACACGAGACCAGAACTTACAGTCCCGCTCGGTGCTTGATATACCGATCTCGGGCTCAAGTTGAGTGGTCCTTGATGACTGCTGTCATTCCAACATTCTGGAAGCTGCGGTTTATCCCTGTGCACACACGGTCGTGTACTTACTTTCCCTTGCTTACTCTCGTCTGCAGTATGCATCAAAGGGAGGTAACCAGCCATGGCAATCCACGCAATGCGCAAAGCATGCACTACTAATAAAGAATCGGGCAAACGTAAGGCACCATGTGGTACGGGCTTGAACTAATACTTGCATTGTCTTGTCCTCAAAGCGGATATGCGTGGTGCTGTTTTCATCCAATCTGCCTCATTAACTGGCAGGAATGATATATGATTTTACTGCAATTCCGATAGGTCTGGCATTGGAATGTTCTGAAATCAAAGAAATATCATACTTGTCTCTATTCAGTGGTAGTCTGTCAATACCAAGACTTCCGAAATGTGCAAAGGGGAAAGGGAGGAATGTAATCAATCTTAGTCTACATGCTTGCCATTGGGAATGCTTTGTTCAAAGCATTCTGGCCTGCTGGACTCCATGAATCAAAACATTTCTGCCTTGTCATCTTGCTTTCTTTGCTTCTTTCTTCCCTTGTTGCAAGTGTCCGTTCTTTGCTTAAGCTGAACCGTCCATGACCACCTCGTTATGTTAATCATCCCCTTGAAACTTTCCATCGCACTATGATAGCCCCTGCTGTCGCGTCAAGGAAGAGATCATTTAGCAGACTACGCACCGCTGAGAGGGTCTCGGCGACTTGGCTTGGGGAAGCGCAACTTCATAATAACCAGCGCGGCGCTTTGGGCGCAAGCTCTGCTGCCAACACGAACGACATGGCTTCGGTAGCGAGCAGTACTCTGCCTGCGGACTCGTCTGACCGGCAGGTGCCTTTCGATACACGCGTCGATCCAACGATCACTCCAAAGAGTGCGAACTTTGTGGTCATGGAGCAGTACTTCGACAGCCAGCTGCGGAAAGCAGATTACCCATTTCTGGACATACTGAAGGATCATTTTACCGTACCAGAGGTTCAACAACTTATACCTTCAAGGGACGAGACGATTGTCCGGGAGCACACGCGCCGCACAGCAGACTTCCAGCACCTACTGACCACGACATTCAAAGACAAGCATCCGACTCTTGCTCGCAAGATGACCATGCTCTACTTTGGGCTACCTGTTGCGCCAATGAAGATGAACAAATCACAAGGTAAATGGGAGGAAACCTTGACTAGCCAAGACAAGGAGAATGACAAGCCAGATCCGGTGAGATATCTGCAGAAACTTCGAGAACGTGCCTTGGGGGATCAATCAGGTACAGTACCGTATGAGTAGGCCTGCGAAAAACTTGTTAACTTTATTCTCCAGGGGCCCAGACATTTTCCGGCATGGGTCTCCGGGGTGGCAACATGGATGCAGAGGACCTTTGCGCCGTCTTCTCATATGTTGACGAGCAAGACGTTGAGCATGACGACAGCATGTCCGTTCAATGGGAAAAGGAGGCCAACGACCAACTGACCATGTCTCTTCGTGGAGGCACACTTGCATATGATGATTTACCTCAACACACAGACGCGGCTGTAATCGCCGCCCACGCAAGCAGAGGCGAATCATTCATGCGCCTATACGGTCGCCAAGGTAGCGTAGGAATAGACGCTACCTGGGCCGACTTCGTCCAAGGAGTTGTTCACCTGCTTGAATTGGAGGAGCTTCAAGAAAAGTCAACAGATTCATCTATTCGGATTGCTGTTGATCTCTTCGAGGGCCCTCTAGAGCACGTCAAAACACACATGATGACACAAGAAGGTGTCTTCTATCTCAACGCAGACAAGTATGAAGAAGAGCCCAACAACGAGATTCTCGAATTTATCACAACAAACATGAACAAGACTCATTATGCGCAAAGTAATCGGCGGGTGTGCTTCGTCCGTCTCGCCAAGGAAGTACGCCCAGCGAACTTCCGGCCTGATCAGAATGACTGCGTTGACATCGTGCGCCGCGATATCGTTGAAAGCCCAGTGGCATACATGAGGGTCACCAGTTCACCAACGGAACGGAACAACGAGTTTCAATACAACCCAGAGTGGCACAGGGCTCTTAGGACGCTTCTGCCAGCACAAGCACGCCACTGTATGGTCGACGTGACTTTGCAGGTTAACGGGACGGTTACGCGGCAGGATGCTGGCCGGGTCTACGTCGACCAAGTATTTCCACACATTCTCACCGATTTGATTGCCGATCACAAAGGGACAATGCCATTCCAGATCTGCATTGCGCTGGGAGAACTGAAAGACATACCCATCCTTACATCGCCACGCTATAAAGACGGCCTCGACGAAGATCAGTATGGTCTGGTGTGTATGACACCGAGAGATCGGCTTGGCGAAATGCGTACGATATGCCATGATGTAGTCGAGCATCTGACGGAGGATCGTTTGAGTTCGCACGGGAGACCCTTTCCAGCACAAGACGTTCAATATGTCGAGCTTTATATACCAGCCCGCGGATTCATGGACAATTCTGTACGGCCTGTGAGGTGTGAATACCAGAACGGCCGGGCAGTCTCACGCGACGGGGAGTGGAAAGCCTACATCGAAAAGTTTCGGGCTGAGAACCAGGCGGAGTTCGACGCAGGTTTCGGGGTCTGGGCCCGTCCTGTGTACAGAGAGTACACCTTTGTTGACGATTCCAGCCGCGCCAAAGGTGCAACGCGTCATGTGATTTCGAACTTTATCGACTTGGATCTCGCGGCTTTCAAATTGGAGTTGGCTACTCACCTGTTTGACGGAGAATTCGATTCAGATGATGAGAATGCGATCGTGCTCCTAGACACCGGGGATGCAGGCAATCCCGAGAACATGGTGATAAGGCGCGGAACAACGGAGGCCGAGTGGACAATGATGAAACGCATGATGGCTCTCAACGAGATTGGCATCGCACTACCGCCCTCTCATGAGAAATATGAGGCGGAGGTTGAAACCCGATGGGGTAAGTTGACATCGGCATAACATCCCCTCGACGAGTTCGAGCTGACACATCTAGATGTTGATCCTTCCTCGTACTGGGGCCCTTGCTATACTCCCGAGACAATCACCAAAGCTTCGCCTCTACCTCCACCGGGCACCAAAGCTCCTACAAGCACTGCAGCCTTCGGTGCCGCGCCCATGTTCAGGCAGGCACTTTGGAAAACTCCAAGCATCTTTGCCAATCCCTGGAAGCCGATGATGACCATTAATGGCGGCCCCTTGGAACCCACGGTACATATTAGCCGGCGTTCGCCTTTGGCCACGGCCGCCGAAAAGGAGAGCAGTGAGAGATGGGGGCGAGGTGGTAAACTTGACAATGTTCGAAACTTGGCACTCGGTCGTATAAGGAAATGTCCACAAGGAGGTTGTGGGAAAGTATTCGAATACGAAAATCAGGTGGCGTTTGAAAATCATTTGAGGCAGGACCATCTCATGAATGATGAAGGTGGTTCATGGTCCGACATCAAAGATATCCCCGTCTCTGTCTTGAGCAACACAGTTGGGGGACAGATCATGGCGAATTACAAGCACTGCAATCAGTGTGGCCGCGACAATAAGGCCTGCCATGATCCACGGGACAGTAAAAACCATGACAGAAAGTGTCTCAACCTGGAGAATCAAATCGGATTCGACGGCAGCCCTACCACTGTTGCCGGCTATTGCGCATACTGCGGCGAGGCGTCATACGGCACATGCATCAACGCCACGTGCATCACAAAAAAGGGAGCCGTGGATCCTCTATCCGAGATGTGCTGCGGAAACTGTGGCCTAGGATGGTCTGGGTTCACAGAAGCATACAAGGAGGGACACCGGGCCGGCTGCAGACCATTGGGAGGCACACCTTGGCAGTTTTGTGGCTTCTGCGGTATTTCCCTGGCAACAGTGGACTTTGCTACGCGACGCAGCCACAGCGAGAGCTGCAGTCAACGACCCAAACCCAAGACGAGGCCATGCCCAGAGTGCTCACTGGATCTCGGGACACCAGAGGAAGCAAAGGACCACTTTGCAAGCGATCACAAGGCAGGCACTCGCTGCTTGTGGTGCGAGCAGGTATTCCCGGCTCATGATGTGGTATGGGCGGATGACGTCAAGATCCAACATTTTGCGATTCACATGGGAGCGCTTGCTCATGTTCATGGTGTCAGCGCAGGTGATATAGTGGACGTCAACGATCTAAGATGTCCTGGTTACGTCGACTGCGGTGTGATCATTGGCCATATGTCTTCGGAACAGTACTTAAACCACCTGGACCAAACACACAGCATTGCCATGAGATCTGGAAAAACGCACCACCCCAACGGTCTGGTCTTTACTACCCATACAACGAGTGTCCAGCCGCAGAGGACTTGGGAGCCTTCAGTGCTGGGCCCGACGGTGCTTCCAGAAGGAACCAAAGTGCAGTTCAAATTCGGCGGCGCAGCTAGGGCCCAATCTCCAGACTGGAGTACAGCTGCTCCATTCAGACCATTCAACCAGCACAACCTCTTCCAGCCCAGGGAGACCATGAGATGCTCTCGATGTTTCGCACTTGCTCCGCGTCATCACGATCGCAACCGCGATGCTGAAATCAATGTAAGTCGTTCTTACCAAATTTCCTCGTCTGTATCCTGACCAGTTTCCGTTCTAGCTTCACTGTAGTCCCGACGGTTCGTGTCACATCAGACGCGCGCCTGGCTTGTATAACGAGAAGACTGCCCCGGTTCCAAACAGGAGTGGGTGGATTTCGTTTCCACCTGGATTCGATTTCAAGGCTGCCCGCCAGGCTTTCTTGAATACATATCCTGCCTATAAGGGCACCATCTTTCCCCTCAACGAGGACCGGGTAGACATCGTCTATGGCGATCCTGCACAGGCGCGAGGCCAACGCAGTGACGACATTTATTCTGCCCGCGGCAGAGACATTTTGCTACGTCGTCAATTGCCCTGGCCACCACATACAGGAGTGCCACAGTACCGAACTCTTCACCCTGGAGGTTCAAGGTCTGCTTGGGAAACACTTCCCGCTGCTGAAGCATCCTCCGCCAGAACCACGTACCCTACCAAGCCCGTCAAGGGTAAGACGTCTGGAAAGCGCCGCGCCGCTTTCAAAAAGGCTAGGGTCGTGGTTCCTGGAAGGGATGACGGAGATAACGAAACAAGCTCCAGCAGTGACAGTGAAGAAGACCCGTGGGCCACTGGTCGCGGGGCCATAAGGCGGCTGCCCATGAGCCTGCGGGCCCGTGACCCTTCGTACCGCAAATTCAGCAGAGATGAAGAGCCTGAAGAGGAAGTAGATGATCGAACGGACCAAAAGGATGGTGCCGCCGAGAATTTCTCAATGTTGCTCCCAGGAATGAAGGCGTTGCCTGCGGACTTCAGATCACCCCTAGAGCCCGGCTTCCCGAGAAAGAGAGCACGAACCCCGAGGAATGATGGAACTGACGATGAGAGGCCCCCCAAGCGTTCCAGGGGCATCCGAGCGGCCAGCAGAGAAGCGGCACCAGCTACTGAAGCAATAGCTACTGCGAATGGGAAAGAAGCAGAAGCCAAGGCTAATACGAAGGTCAAGGCAAAAGCGAAAGCCACTCCCAAGGCACATGCTAAAAAGTCTGTCGTTGCTGACACGACTGATCCTGCTACCCCGTCAGGAGCAGTGGCCCCTGGTGGCATCCGCAAAAGTTCACGGGCCGCAAGATCTTCGAAGAAAGTCACTTATGCGGAGAATGTCGACGATGGTGACGAGAGTCCCGCCTCGGAAAGCTCGGCCATGCCCAAGCACGAAAAGACGCCAGCTGGAAGAGGCCGGAAGAAGACAGACGACGAGGTTCAAATTGCAAAGCCAGTCAAGACTCCGGCAAAAACAACATCAAAGCCGGCAGTCAAGGCAGTCGCTCGGACGCCTGCCAAGAAGACGCGCAAGAAGGCTAACGACGAGGAGGCTACACCCGCGGGGAGGCACTTGATGCAGTCGAAGGTGAAAAACGAGTCCGGAGACAGCCACGATTCAAGTAGATCAGCGCAGACCGCTGCTTGGGAGATCGGGTCCCCTGAGATGTGTGATCTTACGCAGTCACTCCACGGCATTGTCCCAAATTGATTGTATTTCCCTTTGTTGTGTTTTGGACTAGGGGTGTTTAGTATTTAGGATTATCAATAATTATCTTCAGATTAAAATGATATCGACACCAGTAGTGAGTTTGTGACAAGTTCTCATTCGTTGCTGCATAATAACCTGTGAGGGAGAGAAAGCATGGAAATGCATAACATTGCCAACCAAGGAACATTTCGACTAATACGCAACAATCGCCTCAACTGCACAATATTATGCTATTTGCACTTGGGGCATTCCGTTTATCGCGACCTGATATTTTTCCCCTGATACCTCGTCACGGGACTATCAAGGTCAATCAATCATAGTAGTTTCACGACAATAACCCGTCATAGTATGCCGAGCACTGGCATTTGGAAGCTCCATCGTGTTGATAACATCATCAGACTAAAGAGTGCAGGCCTTCGGGAAGGCAATTAATCAGTATCACTCGGTGATATACGATTAACGCAGTGTGTCAATGCCTGGTTGCTGTTGTGCGGTTCTCAGGAAAATGGCCCCTACGTACACGACTTCAGTTCCAAATTTCGGCTGACACGTGCTGAAGAATGATATTGATGAATGGATACCCCTTACACATATCTTTCCACTCGAAGAAGAAACAGCCAACGCTGAGACTGATGCTGCTGCCTTTCTTTTCCAGCTGCAAGGTGTAGATGACCAGTTGTAAAGTATATTGCTACCAAATGACCTCAGCCCCTACTCTGGGCAATTCCGCGCCAAGGCTCTGATGTTATTGACAAATGTCTCGACCAACTCGGGGTATAAATTTGGCTCCTCGGACCGTGCCCTGTTGCCCTGCTCTATGAGGGCTGCGGTATTCATCTCTACCTCCAGCTCGTGCTCTTTTTCCAAGGCCCCGCTACGGGGATGGCTTGACTGACCTGCGTCAGATCAACCTGAAAGTGACCCTGCGAGTAGCTCATGCGATCTTTCGCCCGATCAGGTTGGCGATCGCGACTCGCCGGGTGGCCTCTGATAAGTTCTTCGGCAGGTCCGTCCCAATCCCACTCCAAATTGATGCTGATGCGGCAGTCTAGCCGCGCCATTGGCAAGTGGATGTTAAGATCTGCCACTCTCGCCTTGACAATTTTGGCAAGGATTTCACCAGTCTGTTGGTCCCGGCTAATGCGTCCCTTGACGGATTGCTTCGACTGCTGCAGTGCTGTCAGAGCGCTGGGCAATCTAGCGACAAGTGAGGGCGGCAGTTCGTAAAACTCGTCCACCTCTCTGCGGTGCTTGTAAGAGATCGGCACGTGCTCATATGGCTTCGTGTGGGGATTCTGAGGATGAGTAGTCGCGAGGTTGGCGTTCAGCCACTCGTTGAATCCCCGATGCTGCGCCTGAACGACGGGATATCAGTATCAAGAAAAGAAGAAGGGGAGTGTGACATTGCTGGTGCTTACCTGGGTCATGCTGCTCCTGAATGCGACCCGAGCATCGGAGGTCAGGGCACACTCGCCATTAACAGGATAGGCTACACGAGAGTTGGTATTGCGGTCGATGATGGTGCCCAGCTTGGCCTCGACCTCCCACTGGATACCCCGTGATTTGACTTCACCAGCGAACTCGCTCAAACAAATGTACTGAAAAAGGAAATCTGCCACAACCCGGACGAGGTGGTCAATGGGCAGGCTCAAAGAGATGGGTTGGACTGCAAAAGGTCTGCCATCAAGCAGCTTCCACGCCTTATTATCTGGACCAATAATCGGTTGCTCTTCCGCCTTGCGAATGACTTCAGGAGAGGTATGTCGTGAGGCATGCTCAGGCTGGACCGGGGCATGCTCCAGTTTGACTTTACTCTCTGGACCCGAGCCAGACTGAGCATCGCCATTTGTTTGGGGCTCATGACTGCCACCGCCCACATGGGTCTTGCTCTTCAGGGTGTAGTTGCGACTGGAATTGGGTTGGCGCGCCTTCCCACTCTGTGCCCAAACAGGTGGCTGCGTGAAGCGCTTCTTCTTGCGCCGCAGGATAGCCGGCGACGAGGGTTGGGACACGACAGATGGTGTGCCGTGAGTGCCATTTAACTGCGGCGGTGGAGGTCTCCGGGCATGTCCATCGAGTTCCTCGGGGTGGAGATCTCTATCGTCCAGCTTCCTTTTTGCCGGAGTTCCTTCGCGCTTCATGGCAGGAACGTGATTGCTAGGTGGCAGTGCTTGCTGCAGCTGGCTTTGTTGGTGTTGATGATGTTGGTGATGTGGGTATTGATCTGCAGAATCGCCGCTCATTGAGGACGGTCGAGGTTGAACCGAGGCCGGTGCGCTAGCCAAGCTATCCGTAAGGCTTGGAATGCGCGTCTTGGGTGAGACACTGATACTACGCTCGCGTTCCTGCGACGCATATGATTGTGAGCGGCGATGTGGGTCGCCAGCCGCGTCGTAGTGTGTGTTGGGCTGCGGCTGCGATTGTGGATTTGTTGCTACGGCGTGAGGTACAGAGGGCGATCGGTGGTGCGATTGCGGGTGCGGTGGAATTTGTTGTAGCGGGTGGTGGGTAGAATATGGTGATTGTGGGGGTGCCGGGACCGAAACTGAAGACATTCTTTGTTGGTAAGGACTCTGTGGTTGCGGATACTGCGCTGACACCTGCCGCGGTGCGGCCGGAGGACCGAGAGGTGTAGGTGGTTGCGAGGATTGACGCTGATCTCTGTGGTCAAACTGACTCAAAGCTCGCGTCGTCGTAGCTGGACTGCCAGTTTGGGGACCATACGGCGTGCCGAATGGTTGCGGGTGCGCCGAGGTCGGTGTGGCCGTCGAAGTAGACTGCAATGATTGCGACCTCTGATGTTGCGGCTGTTGCGGCTGTTGCGGCTGCATATGGGTGCTGTGACCCCCTGGAGTTGTGACGGGAGGCGTTTGCGGTGGCATGGCTTGTTGGCCTGTGAAGTAGCCCGCGGATCCGTGACCGGATGGCATGCCGATGGGAGGCGGTACAGGGCCTCCCGGTGATGCGAAGCTGTCCCTCGAGTCTCTGGGGTAGTTGCTTGGTGGACCGTATTGATGTCGCTGTTGTGGACTGGCAGGTAACTGGTTCTGCACGTGTGTAGGTGGAAATGGATACCCCTGGCTGCCAGCATTGAGAGAAGAAGTCGGAGTGTGGCGGTAGGGTGACGGCCCAGACATTTGTGCGCTGCCAGGAGATCTCGGATCGTGATTCGGTCCCGGCGGCTGCAATGGCGGTGGAGCAGGCCTTGGAGTGAACGCGTTTGCGGGAGGATGCTGTGTGGTTGGTGATACGTATGCGCCAGGCGGTCCCGGGGGCGGATGTCCGGCATGGAATTCGTTGGGCGGAGGTGCCGGGGCTTGACTTGGGGATCCATGTACAGGCTGATTGTAGTCTCTGAGTCCACGATGGGGACGCGGCTGGATCGGAGTATGCGGCGCTGATGCCATTGACGGCGATGCTGTCGGCATCTTGGACAAGGGGAGGTGGTTGAGACTGTTGTCTTGATGCGCTCTTCCCTGCCCCCCCATCCTGGTTCAACATAGAATTGAGATCCATCTCGGTATGTATGAACGTTCGTGTTTTCGTAACGTTTCCACAGCTTTTGATTTGATACCCAGAACACTCGACCTGGCGGACTGATGATAGCTTGACACTCGGATTCGTCGACGGGTAAGGCGCTTCTACTTGTGCAGCGTTATCTCAATATGTCCACATGTGTTCCCATCCACAGCCGTCCATATGACAGAGCTGTATAGTCTGTCTTTCTTTCTTGGGAATGCGAGCGCGAGGGTCAATCGTGGGCGCAGCCAGGTGAAGCTGTTCGTACATGCGCTGCCGGCGCGGCTTCGAGTCTGCTGATACGTGATTATCTGAGCCGGTACAGCTTCAGATCAAGCACCTTTCTCCAACGGTGATACTGGTCTTCAGATTGAGGGGTTGGTGACAGCTTGCGCAAGAACGTGAGGCATTAGATTACAATATTGATAGTAATAGACAGTGGCACACAGCAAACATGGAGAGAAAGGGAGAAGAAGTAGTTTCGGACGCAAAGAGGAAGAAAAAAACGTCCGGGCCGCAGGCCGCAAAGCAGGCACGAAAGCAAGTCGCGTTGATTAATACACCAACGACTGCCAAGTGGATCGCAAGTAGACGTGCTGCAAAGTGATCGCGGGCACCTTGCGATTCGTGAATGTGTGGCCTTCTAGTGTCCGTTTGACGACAAGCGGAGTACCGAGAAGAAGTTTCGAGGACGGCGAACGCACTGCTGCTACATCTAGTGCTCGGATACATGCAGCTACAGCCTGGTCGATGGCACCGAGGATAGGGCAAGCCTTCGAGGCAGTGCGCTGTAGGGAAGCCGCAATGCTTGCGCACGATGCTAAGCCAACTCAGCCGTTGAGAGTAGCATCTGACTCGATCGCATCGGATTCTTTGGCGGGTTGTGCGATCCGGCGATGACTTCAAAGGTTGATGTTCAGAATTGGAGTGGGTTGGGTGGCACGCGGTCGCGGTTTTGGGCAAAGGGCCAGGCTCAAAATCAAATATGTACGGTACATTCAAGAAAATTAATTGACCAGACATGCGCTGGTTCCGTCAGATTGTGGATCCTGCACCAGACAGGTGAGATAATGATTCGACCTGATTGTGGTGCACAGTGCGTACCCGTCATAACCTAGCACAGTCTAGCGTTGGAGCTCTGCTATCGCACAAGCTTGACAAGATTGTATGTAGGTAGTGTCGAGCAGTGACCTAGGTACCTACCAAATAATGTAACAGATCGAATCGTTTAGGAGCCCACCAAACAAACCAATATGTATTGGAATCCAGGTGGCCATACAGAATACCCCGTGTCGATACATAGGTATGTACTGGTCAGATGGAATTGAGAGCTGTCAACACGAGCGCAAGGAGCAGGTAGCAGTGAAGACACAATATGAAAATATGCAACTGAGGAATGCGACGAGCTGGCTGCGAAATCTGACATAGACACGTCAACGATAACTTGCGTACCTGAGGAGTCAGCCATTACGGGTTCGGGTTTGTGATAATATTTGCAACCAATACTGGCGGGACGATCTGAGGAAGAGATCTTAACTCTTCAACGTCTCATCGTTCGCGGAACAAGTTTGATTTAGACCAAGATCATCGTCTCTACCCGAGTTATCCTTGACGAGACTGCAGCAGAGATGTAAATGGATCAAGACACGGGAGAGGCTTGTTTGAGCTGACAGGTAAGTATGTGTCGGTTCGATTGCCAAAGATGTCAGTTGCTGAGTATCGTTCGGGAGTCTTGGCAGCTCATTCAATTGATTTGGTTTGATATTCAGGCAAGTATTCTCTGCAAGCGAGACTTGCTACGTGTATATGCTCGAACGCACGAATCAGATTATACGAAGTACAAGATTACTTTACGGAGGACCGTAATTCTTCCATTTCACGCCTATCTGGAAGATGGCTCCTGTATGTAGCTAGTGGTGTGAGTCCATCAAATAGCCGCACCTGCATGTACACTCCTCTGTAATCTGTACACCACAACAGCCTTTGAGGCGGTTCAAGTGCTCGGGCCACCTGCAAAGCAATTGATGGAACCCCCCTGCCGGCCAACTAGGCAGAGCTGCGCCTGACGTGTTTCCCAATCGCAAGTGGTGCCAGTGCTTGCAAATCCCCAGGCCCGTCCGTCAACAGCTTTCTCATCAACAAACAATTGACTTCCCAGCTTGTGTCCATCACCAGCAACGTCCATCTCATCTCTCCCTTCTGCAGAACATCTGTGACTTGACCCGACCTCACATACATCTGCCAAGCGTATCCTCCCATTCTCCTAGTTCGACAAACCTCCGAGCTTGATTCGCCCCAGCCGTCAAGATGCCTGGTCTTGTCACTGCAACGGGCGTGCTCGGCTTTTTGGCTGACGAGGAGCCCGAGCTCAAGGTCTTCGCCTTGCAGACTCTCAACGACGACATCGACACTGTCTGGACCGAAGTCGCCGGCGCCCTCGGTCAGATAGAGACGCTCTACGAAGATGATTCTTTCCCCGAGCGCAAGCTGGCTGCCCTGGTGCTCTCCAAGGTGTACTACCACCTCGGTGCCTATGACGAGAGCATGTTCTTCGCCCTTGCCGCCGGCGATTTGTTCAAGCTTGACAACCCCACCGAGTTCGAGGAAACCATCATCTCCAAGTGTGTTGATCATTACATCGCCGCTAAAAATGAGAATCACACCGTGCTGTCGCAAAAGGACAAGGAGGACAAGTCCCTGCCCGCCTTGGCGACTGCGTTTGGGGGCAGCAGCGATAACAACGCTTCTGCTCTGATTTCGCCCACGACGCCCTTCTCGCAGTCGACTCTGCCTTCCAAGTCGCTCTTGTCCCGTGTTTCGACAGACAATACCATCATCGAGACGTCCTTTGAACAGCCTAAGAAGCAGCACCGATCCTCGTCCATTGCCCTCACGCACAACGAACTCGACACTCGACGCGCCATCGACAACGTCATCGAGCGTCTCTACGCCAACTGCATCAAGCAGGGCCGTTACAAGCAGGTTGTGGGCATCGCAGTAGAAGCCAAGAGGCTCGATGTTGTCGCCAGGGTCATCAAGGAGGCTGGTGACGAGCACGATCGATCGAAGGGCAAGGGCAAGTCCGACGAGGAGGCCCCAGGCTCCGCCGAGGAACTGATGGACTACTGTCTCAACATTTGCTTGGATGTTGTGCAGGAGCGAGCCTTCCGTGATGAGATCCTTCAACTTGTCCTCGACATTCTCTCGAGCAACAAGGTCAAGGAGCCCGATTATTTCTCCATTGCCAAGTGCATCGTGTATCTCAACAAGGACGAGCACGCCAAGGACGTTATTCAGAAGTTGGTTGGTAGCGCCGAGCCCCACGATGTTGCAATTGCGTACCAATTCGCATTCGACTTGTACGACAACGGTACGCAGGAGTTTCTCGGCAAGGTCAAGGCCCAGCTGCCGTCTGGTGAGTCAAAGGGAGACAAACCAGTTGAGGGCGAAAACGATGATGATGACGACGCCAACGAATCAACTTCCCTACTCGAGACGAGCAAGGACGAAAGCAGCTCGGAGGACTCGGGCAACAAGGTCTACAAGAACATCCGCTCCATCCTCGACGGTACCAAAACCATTAAACTCAACCTAGAGTTCCTGTACCGCAACAATCGCACCGACCAGAGTGTTCTCAACAAGGTGCGCGACAGCCTCGAAGGTCGCAACTCCATCTTCCATACTGCCGTCACTTTCTGCAACGCCTTCATGAACCAAGGCACGACAAATGACAAATTCTTCCGCGACAACCTCGAGTGGTTGGGCAAGGCCGTTAACTGGTCCAAGTTTACCGCCACTGCTGCTCTCGGAGTCATTCACCGTGGCAACCTCTCGCAGTCGAGGAAGCTCTTGGAGCCGTATCTGCCCAGAGGTTCTGGAGGCATTAGCGGTGGCTCCGTCTACTCTCAGGGTGGTGCTCTCTACGCATACGGTCTCATCCACGCCAACCATGGCGCTGATGCTCTCGACTACTTGAAGACGCAGTTCACTGCCGCCGAAGAAGAAGTTATTCAGCACGGTGGTGCCCTTGGTCTTGGTATTGCTGGAATGGCCACTGGTGACGAAGAAATTTTCGACAGCCTCAAGCAGGTCCTGTTTGCCGACTCGGCTCTGAACGGCGAGGCCGTCGGCCTGGCCATGGGTCTCATCATGCTCGGCACCGGAAATGTCAGGGCTCTGGAGGACATGGTCACCTACGCTCACGAGACTACTCACGAGAAGAGTGTTCGTGGCTTGGCCTTGGGTATGTCTTTGATCATGTACGGCCGCCAGGAGGGCGCCGACGTTATGATTGAGGGTCTGCTCAACGATCCCGACCCGACTCTACGTTATGGCGGAATCATGACTGTCGCCATGGCTTACTGCGGCACTGGCAGCAACAAGGCGATCCGCAAGTTGTTGCACATTGCCGTCAGTGATGTCAATGATGATGTACGTCGTATTGCCGTCATGAGCTTGGGCTTCATTCTCTTCCGCAAGCCTGGCAGCGTGCCGCGCATGGTCGAACTTCTTTCCGAATCGTACAACCCGCATGTAAGATATGGTTCTGCCATGGCTCTTGGTATCTCGTGCGCTGGTACTGGACTCGATGAGGCAATCGACCTGCTGGAGCCCATGATGAAGGACCCTACCGACTTTGTGCGCCAAGGTGCATTGATTTCACTGGCCATGATCATGATCCAGCAGAACGAGGTCATGAATCCCAAGGTTGCCGCCATCCGCAAGACCTTGAAGAAGGTCGTTGGCGACCGACATGAAGACGCCATGACCAAGTTTGGCGCTGCCATTGCTCTGGGCATCATAGACGCAGGCGGCCGCAACTGCACCATTGGCCTGCAAACCCAGACTGGCAACCTGAACATGGCCGGCATTGTTGGCATGGCCGTCTTCACACAGTACTGGTACTGGTTCCCCTTTACCCACTTCCTTTCCTTGGCCTTTAGCCCGACTTCCATTATCGCGCTCGACCACGATCTTGACCTTGTAGATGCCAAGTTCCACTGCTCTACCAAGCCAAGCCTTTTCGACTACCCACCCGAGCAAGAAGTCAAGGTTGAGGAAGGTCCTGCGCTCATCGCCACGGCTGTTCTCTCCACCACTGCCCAGGCCAAGCGTCGTGCGCAAAGAAGGAGCGCGCACAGCGTCGGGATAGCATGGACGTTGAAGCCACGCCGACTGTCTCTAAACCTGGCGCCGGCGGCGACAAGATGGATGTCGACGAGCCAAAGAGGGCCGAGGACGCTAGAAAAGAGGGCGAGACGGTCCCGGATAAGGAGACATCGCCTTCCGCAGAAATCAAGAAGAAGGAGCAGAGAGAAAAGGCTGGATACGATATTGACAACATGTCGCGTGTGCTCCCTGGACAGCTCAAGTACATCAGCCCAGTCAAAGGCAGATACTGGCCCGTCAAGCTTGTCCGTCCTGGCCCTCTTCCCACAGGTGGACCCATCTTGGTGCACGACAAGGAACCCGGCGAGAAGAAGGATTTGATTGAGGAGAAGCTCAAGAAGGTGTCCACTGACAAGGCACCCGTTCCCAACGCAGGAGGTGACGCACGCGGTGGCCGGCGAGATGTCGGAGGCATCCAGGAGTCACTCTTGAGACAGCTGGGCGTAAACATCCCTCTCTCTGGCGCCGCCGCCGCAGCAGGTGTCTTGACCGCCGTCGACGAGGATGGTGAGAATGACGAGGAGGCTGAGCCCCCACGGGACTTTGAGTACGATACGGAGAACGAGATGGATCAAGATGAGGACGATGACTAAGTGCTTGATCGCTCAGGCGATTTGCACAAATGTATCGGCAGAAGGTCGATATCTTACTTGTACAGAGACATGGTTGCACTGGCACGTGTAAAACGACCTCTCCATTCGATGCAGAGGTCATTGCATTCTTGTATCATTACGTAGAGTATAGAGCCAATATCCGAAAACATTTCAAGAAAATAGCTTTTGTGTTTTGCATGATGACAGACCACCACGTCGCATACAATTGCGCCGCATCGATCTTTTCCGTCGATGTCTAGCAGTCGCCCTCCAGTCAGCCTTTGTTAGATTGCCAAAAGATTGGGCCCTGGCACTGGGATAGACCGAAGACCAGATAGAGACTGACTCAATGATATCGTTAAGTTGCAAATTCGAGGTATATAAGCAAACTATTAACCTTGAATAACGTCAACGTGGTCGCAGCGTTAATGTTTAGGTGTCAATGATTCAATTTTGTGTACAGCTATGTTACTCCATGCCTCCAACACAAGTAACGCCATGCCTCCAACGCAAGTTGCGTAAAGCCTAAACGTCTCTACACAGTGATTCCGTTGCTACCATTCACTCCATTGATGCCATTGGCAGTCCCATGTGTACCCTCGCAGGGAGCGCCGTTGTGAGTAGAACGAGTGCCCTGTGGCACAGTGATGCCATTTGCATGCATCAGCTTTTGATCCTTGGTCATGCCGTTGTGGGTACCATTGAAAGGCATGTTTGAAATGCCATCGTATCCCTTGATGCCGGTAGCTTTCTCGAGTCTCTTCGCAATGTCATCATCGACCTCGCGAAAAATGGCAATTTGGCGCTTGAGAATTTCTTTCTCTTTACACAGCTCCATCTTTCCAGAAACATTGTTGATGAATCGTTCACGTGCCGGCTCATCAAATACTCGCTGCCAAAGTGCCCGAGGAGCATTGAAGTCCTCAGGCCGGATCTCGGACAAGAACGTGACGGCATCTCCAACAAAGTGGCCATGAGTCTTATCCAAATCCACAGTACGAGGCCTGAACCTGATCGGCTCAATGGAGCTCAGGTAGTTGGGCCGAGAGCCCTGATTGAAGAAGGCCATCTGCCCATCCCGCTGAAAGTTGCCAAACTTGTAAGCGGTTCGCGGCGCGTTGACTGGCAGCTGCTGGTAGTTGACGCCAAGTCTGTGGCGGTGGGTATCCGAGTAACTCCAAAGTCGAGACTGCAGGACTGGATCTGCTGATGGCTCTATACCAGGAACCATGTGTGATGGGTTGAAGGCCACTTGCTCCACCTCGGCAAAGTAGTTGGCAACGTTCTCATTGAGAGTAAACTCTCCAACCTTCTTCAGCGGGAATCGACCCTGGGGCCAGACATGGGTCAGGTCGAAGATGTTGATGCGCTGATTCTTCCACAACTCCTCAGCCTGCTTGGACGTCATGGTCTGTATGGAAACGTCCCACTTTGGATACTTTTATATACATGCATCGTTCCACCCACCCTAGACTTGTTCAGCTTTACTTGCCGAATTTGAGTCTTATGTCACCATCTCAAGTGGGAGTCATCAGGAAAGTCCCCAGAATGTGAACCATGGTACTTGTCACGCCACAAGGCGCACCCCTACACAAGTACTTTGGCCTTGACAAGTACTTCCCCTTTTTTGAAGGTGTTGTCAGTGTATTTGATCAGTGCGGGTGAAACCGAAAGACTGATTTTGTTTGTCGTATTCTTGTCGTCGACCATGATCACCTCCATGTAGCTCTCCCGCATGGTGAGACCATAATGTCGCGTCACGACCGTCCAATGATTAGGGTCGAGTATCTCCAGATGCATCTTGTTGAGTCTGAACCTGAGAAGTTCTCTGGTTGTTCCTTCTGGTACTTGTTCGAAATGGTGAACTGTCGGCATGCAAACAATATAGTGATCCTTGCACCGGGAAATCATGGATGTCAAGGTCAGGGCCTGGTGAATGACTCCGCGAAACTGGCTTTGCAACTCGTCTTCGTTCGGAGTCGCGGAGTATCGAGTGAAAAGGTCAACCATACGAGACATACAGGGAGCATGAACGCTATCGGCGGATTCCCTCTCCTGAAACGACTCATTCTTGTGAAACACCTTCTGAAGATATTGGCCGGCATGGCCTCGATAAGATTGAAATGCCCTCCACTGGTCCAGCGATACGTCCTCGAAGTCAGGACCTAGACGATATTATTAGATAAGCCAGTTCGAATGCCGCACCTGTCGGGTACATACCTTGCATCTTCAAAGCCAGCCCCTCCAACGTGAATGATGTACATGGCCGTCCAAGAACCATCCTCTGAACTTCAGTCATGGCTTTGCCCGTTAGCTCTTGGAAGCATCCAGTGGGGCTAGCTAGGAAGTTTGCAATTATTTCATGCCAAATCGCACTCTTGAATAGCAGTGCCTTTAGAGTCGAATCCTTGAGAAACAACTTTAGCCTTCCATCCGGCACGAGTCTGAGGAACAGTTCGGTGTGTTGTTTTGTAGTCGGCACTTTGAACGGGTGTCCGCTGAATTGCAAACGGACCAGGTTCTCGATTTCGTTGACCAGCACCTCGTACTGCTTTTTGATGTCATCCCAGGTGATGCTGGAATTGTTTGCCTGGAACTGCATCTCTCTTTTGTCGTATGCCGCAAGGAGTTCAGCTCGAAGACGTTGAATTTCGTCATCTTTCTCTCTCAGCTGCCGCTGAGCCTCGGCTGTCTCTTGCCACGCAGTGTTCAGCTCCTCGCCGTGGCTTATAGTCGAGGGTATTTGCGATGCCGCCTGGATGGTGGGAGACTCGACTTTCGGTGACACAGAATGGTCGTTTTCGACTTCAAGCTTGAGCTTCAACTGCTTGGCCTTGCGTTCAAACTTTTCGGAGAACTTCTGGGCATCTTGACTCAACTGCAACATCGTCTCGCAGTCTTCCACAGTCAAGGAGTCCGAGGCTGTGTAGCCGGCCTGCGTCGAATTTTGTTGCACATCTGAAGTTGAATTGGCATCGCGACTGCCAATCTGTGCAGCATGGAGCAGAAGTTCCTACGTGTGAATACAATATCAGTGGAGGTTTGGCTTGCCAGAATTCAAACAGGCTTACGGTGGATTTATTTTGCTCGGTTGTCGGGACGGCAGTTGCGTTGGCGATCTTCCGCATCTTGTCGCAATGCTGGTCTGACGACTCAGCAGTGTCGACGCTGTTGCCTCTTTTTTTCTCGCGGGGCTTGTCGATTGAATCCTGTGGCCGAAGCCCAAGATGCTCTGGGGCGTTGGATTCCATTGAAGCTTGCTTGGAGATTGAATCGGGATGTGGTAAAAATCGCAGAGACATCCGATCCAATGTGGTTTTTGGAAGGTTGCTCAGGACCTGGACCTCAAACCAAGCTGTTAGGTTGGGAGAGGAATGGGAATGGCTGTGTCAAAAGGAAAGAACTGGGTTTCGAGGCGATTGCGTTTGAAACGCGGTTGTTGGTTGTTGACCAGGCACTTGCTCAAGTGGAAATTCTGGATTATGCCACCCAGGTGGCATGCACGACAATCTTCGAAAGTGATTGTTGAACAAACACCCAAATTCAGCCAAAGAGATACGGAGTGTCCACGTGAAGGGTACTATTGTAGATATCCTTTCCATGTGAAGCGGATAGTCCTTTTCTGATTCATGTACCGGCTACCTTGGCGTTCAGACAATCAAACGGCACGTTCTCCAGAGTCCAAACGACAACAATCGCCCACTGTTCCTTTTCTGCACAGTCAGGCAGTCGCGCGACCACTCTACCCACATACCTGCCTCTGCCATCCCTACTTCAATTCTCAGAATAGAAGGGTTCTCTCAGCAACAACCACCCTCAAGCTATCCTTCTTCGCCCTTGCGCCAGGCCGAGTGCGCACGATCGAACACTATGGCAACGCAAACATCCCCTCGAAAGCTGGTGATTGCAATTGATTTCGGCACCACCTTTTCTGGTGTTGCGTATTGGCTTGGCCGCGACAAGCCAGACTCGAATCAGGTTCGAGTGATTTGCGAATGGCCAGCGGCTCTTCCCTACGACGGAGAGAAGCCTCAAGTTCCGACCCAGCTTCAGTACCAAGACGATGGCGCCGTACAATGGGGAACCTCATCTCTGACAAGACAACATCAATCAAATGGGTCAAGCTACTCCTCCTCGAGCAGCGAGATCTTCCACACTACCTACGCCGAAACCAGTCCAAGCACCTCAAGGCTGCTCGAGAACAGATCGACAACTTGGGCAAGGACGCTGTCACCGTCGTGGGTGATTACTGTAAGTCATCAACGACCGGCAATTGTTGTCACCCCTTCGAAGAGAGTCCTCCAGTGTCTGACATCGTGAAGTGAGAGAGCTTTGGCGCTATGCAGTCATCAAGATCAAGGAATACGAAGGTTCCGTACTGGTGGATGACTGTTCTTTCCATGTTGTCCTCACAGTCCCGGCAATCTGGAAGAGTTATGCTCGACAGAGAATGCAGACTGCTGCAGAGCGTGCGGGGATCATGCATCCCACAGCCCGAGGTGGCGTCTCCTTCTCCATGACTTCAGAGCCCGAGGCTGCTGCCCATGCGACGTTGCGCTCCATGGGCTTTGGTGACCGAGACGCTGACGATGGAGACACAATCCTCGTGTGCGATGGTGGCGGTGAGTTGAGTCGATATCCGCCGTGGTGTATCAGATACTAACGTAAAAGCACTCCTAGGCGGTACAGTGGTCAGTATCTCCATCTACAGTGGCCTGTGTTATCCTATGGCGGCATCACTAATCACAACACTAGGACGTGATTTCCTACACTCTTGTGAACCGAGAAACCGGCCAGTTGAAAGAGTGTATTGCAGGAGATGGTACGTAATCCCAATGTCCTCGTTGGTCGTCAAAATTCTGGTGCTAATTTGGCCAAGGTGCGCTTTGCGGTGCCATATTCGTCGACGAGAAATTCTCCGAGTATGTCCAAGAGCGCTTTGGCACACCGCTCCTGAATATTGCACCCGCTGAGGACATCGACGAAGCCTTTTCGACGCACTGGGAGAATGGAATCAAGCGCCGATTCGACGGTACCAAGCGATTGATGCCATTCCGAGTGGGCAGCCAGAAGATTGATTTGAACGAGACCGAAATTGCCCGTTGCTTTCGCAACGTCCTACGCAGAATCCAGGACCTTCTGTCGAACCAGATCAAAGGCATCATAAAGACCACTTCAGTGGCTCCGAAGGTACATTTCAAACCTTCCACCTTTTGATTCCATGGATTCTGCTTATACGTCTCTTTCAGTTTATCTTTCTCGTAGGGGGATTCGGACGCAATCAGCTCCTTTACAACACTCTGTGTGACCACTTTCCCGAAAGCCAAGTGATCAAAGGCGCTGGAGATGAGCCGTTAGTACACCACAGCGAGTTCGGCCAGTTGGACCAAAGAAGCTGACTTTGTCTTAGTTGGTCTGCCGTCTGCCGCGGTGCAGTCCTAGCCAGAGCCATTGAAATTTGTGCTTCCGAACAGAATCCCGACGCACCAGCCAATCCTGTTGTGTCTCGAAAGCCAAGATCCAGCCAAGGATGGACATACGCTGTTAGTCTTCCCGAAGATCACACCGCTGAAGAGTCCCGAGATGCAGAATGGGACCCCATTCGAGGCGAATGGGTGCTGGACACCGTAGAGTGGCTTGTCAAGCGCGGACAAGATGTAAACACGCATTTGCAAGTTAAGAGGTATACTATACTCCTCCCCATGGGTACCAAGGGATATCATACCGTCGTGGCACCGATTTTAGAGTCGACAAGCAGTAACCCTCCATCGCGATACCACAAAGGTGATCCCGACATCAGACAGACTGGTCGAGAGGTGACTTACGATTCACCAGTCCCGGTCGAGAAGCTGCCCATCGAAAAGAACCAGCTGGGCGAAAAATGCCGCGCTTTTCATGTAGAGTGGCGTATCAAGGTCGAGGGAGCAGCTCTTTCGGCAGAGGCATTCTCAATGGGTCAGAAAATCGCCGACTTGGCAGAGTCTGAGATCTGAGGGACCGGTATGGCAGGGATCAATGAATATGGTTCATGGAAACGGTATAAGGCTCTGCAAGGCGCTCATTTCTATGCCGAGAGATGCGCCATTCCTGCCTTGCGGATGGGATTCCCTAAAAGTATGTTTCTCACGATGAAGGGTGTCTAGGGTAGCCTTCTTGATCAGGATGATCCACGGCAGCCGAGATAGTACGGACACCAAAACTTTCATGGCCACTTATAAGAAATTGAACGCCGTCTGAAGAGCAATATGACTGAGTGCCGTGCTCGTGGTTCGTGAGTCGTGACAGCACAGGACAGTGGGGAATGATTTGCAAGCATTCCGCAGGTTGGCTCTGTGTCTCATTGGAGGAAGTGCCAATAAAGAGTCGGGGTGCATATTATATAATGCGATTGCTGCATTCCAAGCATGTAAGCCACTGTGCTGGAACTACAACTTTGGGCTCGGACGCTGTCCGAATCCGAATCAACAGTGTGTGTGGGCCCAGCGACAATGGCATCCTCTCCAAGAACCAAGAACCGTTGAGATCCCGCGGTCTCGGCACCTCTGATATTGTTGTCGGCGCCAAGAGCGCTAGGCAGGCCCGTGTGCGCCACGGCATCCCAGCCCACCAGAAATTCAAAGCAAATTTGTCTCCGTGAAACTGACCCAAGCCGTTTCCAAGGGAACATGATCCCTTGTCTCGCGTATAAGCTCCTCGAATATAACTGGGTGATAGGCACTTGTCTGGCTCTTGATGTACCGACTTAGGTATTGTATGAACCATATGTCCGTATACCTTGCTCTTTACCTATTCAGACTTCTGGACGAACTAAGAAGGAACCAAACATACTTAAAGGGATATTTTGCGCTTTAGTCTGAGAACAATTTCGTCTTATCTTCCGTTAAACATAAAGAAAAAAAAGAGTAAACTATAAATAGGAGAAGGAGCACGTTTTTGTGGTGTACGAGAATACTTTTAGATTATCGTATCAATCCGGGCGGCTGGTATGCGGCAGGATATCGGGAATTAAAGACTCAGACAAATCGCCCGAGTAACGTCGACTGTTCGTGCTCATCGTCCGATAGCGTAAGCCACGTGAGCTGCAGCTCCAATCATTTGACACAGAGCAGCTGTTGGGTCGCTATCTTGCGAATCAAGATCCGTACCGAAAGCCTGCCAGCTCGTTACTGTATGCAGTGTCATCCTGCCAAGTCTCTTGGTATAACGTGAATGGAGAGCCAAGGAGAGCCAAGAGACACCACGGCCGGGGAAATGTCCATTTCTTACTCAAGCTACTGAACTTCCCCGCGTGATATGACTGGGGTCCGGGGAGCATGAGGAAGCTTTGTGGGGTAGAGTTTGGGGAGCTTTGTCGAGGAAACAGCCAAGATTGCGCAAAGTCCGACAATGGTGCCAAAAATGAGGTTCGTAGGGTAGTAGCGGACTCGATATATGAAGGACGCCATGGCCCGACGAGGCTCCTGAACACACACAAATCCATCCACTCCGACTGCTATTCCTCTTGTATATCTAACCAGAAAGATGACGACCCAAAATGAGCCTGCTGATCCCCTCGCGAAGGGCACCTTTGCGACCGCGAAACAAGCCTGGAGCGATCTCTTTAAATGGAGGCAACGGGTCGTAGTCACCAATGACGCTGGCGAAACTCACACCGAATGGGAAGCGCCTCCCCGTCTAAGAAATCCAATCTCACTATTCATGCTTCTAAGTGCTAAAGACTGGCTTTACTTTCTTGCCGGGTTCTTTGCCTGGACTGCCGATGCTTTCGACTTCCATGCCCTTTCTATTCAGCAGGTCGATTTGGCCGCCTATTATAAGCAGTCCAAGACCGAGATCAGCACAGCCATCACCCTGACATTGCTCTTGCGATCCGTAGGAGCTGCAGTCTTTGGTTTACTGGGCGATCGTTTCGGTAGAAAATGGCCCATGGTGGCTAACATGATTATTTTGGGTGAGCTCTCTCATCATGACGGCAATGACTTGG